>JBBPND010000004.1:0-137850 GCA_038090655.1 Gastroboletus turbinatus
GACCTCGATGACGAAGAAGAGAACGACTTGGCTGACATTGAACCCGAGTATAATCCTGCTCCCGGTGGGTTCCCAACAGGCTCGTCCTCAAAGTCGCGTACACCCAGTAAGCCCCTCCTTCTTCCGATTTTCCGATTTGAATAGACAGTGCTACCAGCGAGGTCGACGCAAGGAGGCATCCACGGTACGGAGGACGAATTGCTGGCTGAACCTCCCGCCTACTCTGTCAGTAGCTGTCGGATGATACTCGTAAAAGGCGTGGCATACAAGACGTGAATATGGTTGAAACCTACAGAGTATTAGCACCCCAAAACTAGCGTTCTTCTTTTTTAGGTGGCTTTCATACATTTATTTCCGCTACACGGGCCAGGTCTCTTTCCTGCCCTTGAAGTCGACTCAAGGTTCTTCCAGACAGCGTCCCAACGACCCCAACCAGCCCCCCTTTTGCTCTCCAAAGT
Source organism: Gastroboletus turbinatus (assembly GCA_038090655.1). NCBI lineage: Eukaryota > Fungi > Basidiomycota > Agaricomycetes > Boletales > Boletaceae > Gastroboletus > Gastroboletus turbinatus. The sequence continues at coordinate 459 of JBBPND010000004.1, forward strand.
CAATGTATCGACTTGCATTCAGTGTAAGCAAGATTCTGGGCGCGGCATATTCATGAGTTCTTTAATATCCCACATTTGGCAGCTCGGGGATGAAAGAATGAAAGAACTCGCGTTTCGTGCCATTAAAGAAAGATTATCAAAGGATAACATCGTCGAGGAAGCTTTCTCGTGGTTCACGGCACAGTACGTTGCCTGAAATTGCGTCATTTAGGTCATGGATACTAGTTCACGATCATGTCTTCCACCTCACAGATATCCGATCATTACCAAGTATGAAGTTGACAGAGTGTCCGAGCTTCGGAAATCGCCTGAAGTTTCATCAGCGATCAAACTTCAGCTGAAAGCGGTGTCGCTTGGAGAGAAGCCCTGGGCGCACGATGCTCTTATTGCGATCATGGAGAGATTAAATCCCTCTGAATCATCAACTTAATCCTCTTGCCCATGTTTCAACGTCCATGTATTATCTAGGTCCCATGTTAACCCATACTTTTCCTGGCAGCCCCCAGATCCCTCCTCGTCTGACTACCTCATCCATACCACGTGTGTCAACCCCAACTGAAGCCTCCACTTTGACGCCGTAGTCAGACCCATTGCCTCCACCTTTATTGTTGAACTCGCCGAAAGAGGCGCGAAGCTCGATCATACCTGTGCCTGCTGCGGGGGCCCGTGCAGGGCTCGAGAGGACGATCATCGGTGGAGGACGTGACGGAACAGGGGAACTCGATAACTCCATACCTATCCCAGCCATGGAGATGTCCATTCCAGAATTCATACTCATACTGAGCCCGGGGATTTCCATGTCCATGTCCATATCAGTGGATCCAAAAAGACTTCTAGAGCTGGAACCACCGGAGATTGGAGGTGGTCCGACGCCAAGGCCTTCGAGTCCAAAGTGAGATGCGTTGGAACCCATAAGGGGCGGTAGCATTGCTGAAGGAAGATATACCGACACGGGGATCGAATGCGGTGTGACCGTTCCAGCAAGAATGGAAGCAAGCAGTTCCAGCGATACAGGTTCTTCCGCTTCGGGGCCCGATGCAGGGGGTATTGACGTCGGATCTTTTTGTGCAAGAGCGGTACTGTCTGGTTGCCATTGAAGCATTCCCAACAGCTCGTTCAACCAGCATTGCTCCCTCACGATCTGAGAAGGAGCCCGTGAGTTTGTTGAGGAATGGGATCACACACCGCGAAGCTGTGGTTTACCACGTACGTCCAGAATGTGTGACACCTCGCTGGCCGTTTTCACGGGGACCTCTTGCAACAAAAATCCTGGCTCTTGCGGGGCCCCAAGCCGCAAGCTAAGCGGCGGATGAGCTTGACTTGGTGAGTTCTGATAAAGTCACCAGTTAAGAATCAATCCCCAGGCAAGATCCCGCCACTTACGTATATAGCTTTGTAGTACTCTGCGGGTGAACCGTTGTTTAACTTTGTGACGCAATGTCAGCAGAACCACCAATGAAAGTCAGACAAGAGGTAAGAAAGCTGTCTAGCGACAATGAACCCGTATAAAGGTAAATCGATTGTCATAGTCCCGCCGTTTTGTGGATGTAAAAGGTCTCCGGTTGAACGGAAGTTAGATAATTGGTCTCGCGGACACCGTGCATAGGCCTGTGGCAAGAAGAAGACATTCTGGCTTGAACCACACTTACCAGAAGATCCACCCAACTCCCACTATCAATCAACTGAGCATGCGACGGACCCATCGTGAAGCCGTTGAATGCAAGACTGCCTATGTTCATTCCTGTCACTGGGCCGATGGATCCGAAAGGACCCAAGTTGCCTAAACCAGCGCCTGTAGAAGAACCTGCTGGGACACCCATGTTCATCAGGACGTCCGTGGACATGTCCGCCGCCAGAACAGCCTGTATCGCACGCAGCCGACTCTGCGAGACTACCACGCCATGATTAGTCGGCTGATGCCTCGACCTGGATGGGCGGTTGAATTCGAGGACCCAAGAATGAGAGGGAACTTGGGGAAAAGTGTGGTCATTTGGAAAGTTAGAGTGGGGGGATTCCCCGACGACTTCAGACGAAGGGACGAGTTTTAGATGTGCGATCGTGGCGCCGTCATATTTCCCCGAAAGGGCGGTGGTCAGACGCGCAAGAGGAATGTCAGTGGAATGGTTGGGGTTGCTTGTTTGAGGCTGCGCAGTTGGTGAGGACCGGAGGAGGCGAAGGTACGATAGAGGAGAAAGCCACACAAGGAAGGACAAGGATGGCGCGTCGAGATACAACAAAGGTAGGGAATTTCGGGCAAGCATTTTATCGAGAGGCTGGTGCTTTGGCCTATCCACCGGCCAACGTTAATAAATGCTAGTATGAACGAAGCAGTGACGTACCCAGTAGACTTTTGGGCATCAAGGAAATGCTGAGCTGCGCTGACGGGTTCCATGAACCACCGGATTCCCCGCTCACCCTCAGCGACTGCTAACGAATCTAGCATCATGAGGTAGCGCAGATGATCTTGTACAACAAGACCAAGGTACGCAGCTTCAACGGCCGGATCCTCTGCTTGTGTGTTGTGAGCTGCAGCGAGTGATGCCCGATTTGCTGCATCAACCCATCTAGCTATGTCCCTGGCGAGAAAGGCATCCAAGTCTGGTGCTGCTGGTGGGCCATTAGCATTATTATTACCAACAGCAAAGGAGGTCTTGACAACTACTCCGCCGTCGATGTCAACGTCGAGGACTAGGACTTTACCCGCCATCATTATGGTCGTGGCAGCGGACGTTCCGGAACTGTCGATGAATGCCTCCATGCCCACTGCACGTCCCCATTCCTCGAGCCTAGTGGGAGATGGGGGTGCAGTATCAGGGAAGACCATGACACGCCGCTCTGCAGAGAGAGAAGTAGCAGCAGCGCGTGAGAGTATGATGGATGTGGACATTGCGGTGTGTTGCTTCATGAGACTGACGAGTTTTGATGTTTGATCGGAGGAAGGAACGGCACTGAGTTGGGACAGGGCATGGCTGAGCTGAGTGGTCGTGTTGAGTATGGTGTTGAGTCGTGTCAGAGCCGGGGAATATGAGGTGCTGAAGGGATGAGGGGTACGAGGTTCATCAGAGGTTGGCGGAGCGGCGAGCACATCGTGCACGACAGCGAGCAATGATGGCTGCGATTCCATTAGAGCCCTGTCAAGTTGTTCACGTCGAGGTCACCTTCCAATTGAGGTAGATCAGCTAACATTCCGACTTGTCACAATCAGTGCAGTAAGTACACCGCATGGCATCTTTCACAAGACCTGATACCTTGAACGTGTTGTTGATAAGACCATGAGGCAGCAGTTCTCTGGCATCTAAATACTGGACCCATCCTTGGGCCTTCCGTCCCTCAGAGCTTCCATTGGTGCCTTGTCCCCACATCACAGCATCCCTCCAACATCAGCATGCCAGTGGAAAAACTGGAGGAGCAATGGACACCCACAACAATTCAGGCCACCTTTCTCGTCCATTTGGACTCGCCCAGTTCGGGCTTTTCCATCTCTTCGCAGTCATTCAGTTCAAGCTCTGTCTTCTATCCGCAGTCATCCAGTTCAAGCTCGCGTGGTGCATCTGTGAACCTCCCGCTGCTAAATCTTGGGTGGACCTTCGCTTTGTCGTTGACATCAGCTCAGGCTCCGGCTGGCAAGGGACATTCATCGAGACAAGGCAAAATTAAACCATGCGGCTGGACTCCCGCAGCGTTCTCTTTTCGTCGGCGTGATACAATTCCCTGGAGGAAAACATCCATGCATGCTCAACTTTCACTTGCTGGGGAACAGCGTGACCGTGGCGGCGCCTCAGAAGTGTGCACTCTGGACAACAACGTGGGCACCAACTCGACGCCACTTGGTACCATGGAGGTCGTCTTGGCGCACACCCATTCGACGGAAGTCCCATTAACAACTTCTTGCACTCGTTCATGGCTCCGACCAACCAAAATCTCGCTCATTGTGACAATTTCAGAGTGTCCATTCGCCGATGGATTCTTTGAAGCTGTTTCTAGCCAATTTAACGATACGGAAACCCCGGCACGGTTAGTCAGACAGAGCGGTGACCGTCTCTTAAACCGATCACTCACGACGGGAAAACTTTTCGACGTGAAATTCTTGACCCACTCTACCCGCTCTACCCGCTCTACTTCTGGAAACACCGGAGAGCTCTTCGAGACCTATGCCTCGCTCCCTGTCTTGCAAGGACACGTTAATCTTTCATCTGGTCAGCGATGGTGTATTTTGAAGCAATGTCTAGCTGATGGTTTCCAAGCTAAACTCGGAGAAGAATGGTCAAATGCACTAGCGGCACTGGATCACCGCGATAACGCCGACGCAAAGCATGTCAGAGAAATTATGTGTCCGGACGACTACGAATACGAGCTTGACAGCGATTTTGAGGATGAAGATGAGGCTACGCCTCCTGGAGAACTTTGTGGATCATCCCCACCCAATGGGCGTAATCTAGCTACCCTTGAAGGTGGATTGTCCATCCGCACCTTGTCTGCACGTGCTTACTTTGGGACTCCTGACAGGCCAAAAACTAGAAAGCAGCGCCGAAAGGCCAAACAGCTCTTTATCTTCTTTTGAGATGGATGGAGGTCGGTGATACATTGCCATTGCTTTACGATTTCTCAATCAAGTCCAGCCAGTGACCAGAGCTCGTTTGATAACCTTCACGAGGAAGTCATCAAGGGTCCGGGAGAGCCAAGCCATTTGTCTTCTGTGGCTGCAGCCGACCACGAACAAACGGTTTTGGTAAGGTTTGCAGCCCACAGGACGTAAGTGATGTGATGCTTGAGTGCGTGTACTGGATGGTACTTGATGGGAACGCAGATGGTATGCTTTCGTGTGGTATTGTTACACTGGTCGCCTCGAATTCAACAAACTGAAGTCGCAAGTTGAGCCCGGTGCTTGGCCCCTCCCTGCAACACACCTCGAAGACGAGCCACCCTCTTGTTCACCCAAATCGATGTATCGACTAGCGGATCTCGTAAGCATCCTTGGAAGATGTATTCAAATAACACAGAGCTCAAAGGTATTCTAAGATCGACGATAAGATCCTCAAGGCTAAGGCCCTAACGGCTATCAAAGAAAGAATGACCAAGGAAAATGTCCTGGAGGAAACGTTCTCCGTCTTCACATCCAAGTCAGTGACTCCTCATACGCTGGGACCGTCGCTCACAGTATGAATAGATACCCTGAGGTTCGAAAAGTCCAGCTGAGCGCCCTCGTGGAGCTCTATAGATCACCTGAGGTCAAGACAGCATTTCTCAAAATGATGTCGAAGTTCAGTAGCATGCCTCATGCAGAGCCTGCACTCTCAGCCTTCTATGACAGGTTTGTGAGACCATGAATATATTTTACTTGTTAGCCTCGAACCCATCCTATGTGTATGATAGTGTACCAATGACGCATGCTATACGATTTCTTTGTCGACGTCTCTAATTATAGGAATCGAACATCGTAGGGCGACGTGAGGACGTGAGCGGCGCAGACAACATTTGTTGTGTTGCACAGACTTGGCAACGTTCGTTGGCATGCATGGTGTCATGCACCATCCCCTTGACGCAACCGATTGAACTTGGGTAGCATCTCCCGGAGATACTCCGCATGTTTGATCCGCAAGTCAGCCTCCTGAACCTTGCCTCTACCACTCCATATTCGTTTCTCCGCAGCAGGGCCATACACTGAAGTGTACTCTTCCAAAGTCTCGTCCTCGGTCGGTACAACCAGACAACTTGTGCCGATGACACAAAAGTTGGATATGCGCACCGTATGATGCACCCGCGCTCGACTGGAAACGGTGTTGTTGTTTCCTATCGAAGGTGACTCGACGCCTGAATTTTCGAAAGAGCCATTGGTTTGAACATCAGTGTGACGTGCCCAAGGGAGAACGCGACGTACGACAGCCGATTTCGAACAGGTTATTGTCTCCAATGCGCATCACCTCTTTACGACGGTTGACGATGATAGCGGCTTCTTCGATGATGCAGCCCGAGCCAATGACGATAGGCCCTCCGAGAGCAAAGATGGTAGCCTTGGGATGAATGACAGAGCCTGGTCCGATGGTGATGTCGCCTTTGAGATCAACATCTTGACAAACGACCGCTTTCGAATGGATCGTAAACTTGTCTCGTCTAAGATGACGAAGGTCAGTTTGACTGGCAGCATAACGGCTTTCGATGTGTTCACTCACATGGGTGGCATGAACGAAGTTCAATGTACTGTATGTACTTTCTAAGTTACAAGGTTAATGGACCTACCCAAGATAACGTATACAAGCAGTATTTCCGTGTTAAATTAACCGTATGTACTGGAAATAAGATCAATAAGTAACCCCGTGCCAGTCAAGTTGGCTTTTCAAAATGTGCATGCTCCCCCCACCGCTCCCAAGCTTGGTCTGCAATATGTCTCATCGCGCGTAAGATCTCTTTCCCAACCGACCACCATCCTTCTCGTCGGATAGTCTCGTACGAATCAAACATCGTCCATGATCCCGAAGAAATACTGAGTGCGCCACTGAAACACGAACTCTCTTGAATGGGTGTGAACTCGGGGTATAAAGGATCATAGTACGTCGTATAGAAGAGGCGATGGGCCTCCCCATGTGCATATCTGAAAAAAGGGATTAGATCACGATGCGGGTTTGGGATCATTATGGTACCTCCACATTGCCAAGAAGAATAACAACTGGATAATGACGCCGCAGTATATGATGGTAGTGTTCCAGGATTTCTTGGTGGCCGGCTGTGTGAATCGTGAATATCACAGACAATCGCGGATCCTGATGTGCATACCAGAAGCCCACGAGTCCAAGCGGAGGATTTGGTGTTGCGATGGAGATCGTGATGTTTAGCTGTTTCTGTATGGAGATTATGGGCGAGCTGGTTCCGGGCGAGCCGGGCTGCCTTGGAGACCTCCTCCAACTGCTCGAGATGACTGGAATTGAGTTCGATATCTTCGGACCTAGCGATCGATCAAGTAGTTCATTTACAACCTCCTGGCAAAGATAGAAGGCAACCAACCTGTCGGTATCGCTCAAGCTTTCAGCTAGGTCCCTGAGGGTCTTCCTCATACGGGCTAATGCCTCAGCATGTCCAACCGGGATGTCATCCGAAAGAACAGAAACATCTGCTTCAAATGACCTATGTGTTCTAGCTTCTGGTGCATCGGGTATCTTCGTGGCATCATCAACTTCCCTCCCCATAGCGTCAACAACTCGCACCAAACTACGGCGAGGGGTAGGTGGCGATGCGGTCGTCTTCCTCTCTGCATCCGCATAGCCATTCAGGAGATCTGTCAATGGTTCTGCAGTCCCTTCTTCGTCAATTCTTTCTCGCCCATAAGCATCCACCAGTCGCACAGCTGGGGATTTCCGAAGTGACCGTGGAGATGGACCATTTGTTCGAGAGACCGGTGTTGTGGGCCGTTCCGGGGTAACAGGTCTATGTGGTACAGTTGATGTCGACGTCAGCTGGGGAACTTCATTTACAACCACTTGAATGTTGTTGCCAGTCCCGCGGTCTGTGGTCAGCTTTGGCAACGGCAACTCAGGGTTTGCCAATCTTATAGCAGATATTGGTGACTTTGGATGTCCTTCCGTTGCAGAAGTCTCTGATTCGGCTACATCGAAACGAACTTTTAACAAGCCCTTCCTCTTGCCAAGCGACCCATACTGAGACTGATCCACGCCATTGTTTAGGAGTGCGGATTGGCCCGGAGTTGCCATCCATGCACCCGGCGGCGCAGGCGTACGCAAGGGGAGAGATCTGGCTCGTGACAATGTCCCTACCGGGGTAAGAAGTCCATCTTCGCTCGAATTGTCGGTCTCAGTCTCGGTGCGCGTGGAGGGATAGGAGTTAGCGCGGGGTAACGGGGTGGAGGTGGATGCTGGAGGTGTCGACTCCAAAGGGAAAAAAGCCGTAGGGGAAGACGGTAGATGGCCTAACTTAGGTGGCAATGGAGTCGAAACCCAAGCACCGGGTGGTTTCGGTGTCTTGGTCAATGTAAAATTTGAGCTGGCATCGACACGTTGGTTCTTTATAGGCGTACGCCCAAGCACATCGTCATCCGACGATGACGGCGGGCCAGGAAGATCCGGAAGGTCGTGTGGGGGCGAAGGCGTTCGAAGGTCTAAGATAGAACTACCGAACGACGTTTGACGTGGAGGAGTGACAAGGGCAAACGAAGGAGACATTTCGGAAGTAGGTAATCCGGTTCCGGTAGAGGGGGGAGTACCAGGAGGAGTTGCACTGACAGATGGCTCTTCTGGCAAGGGATTTAGGGTTTGAGAACGTAGTGAATCGTTCACTTTTTGAAGGGACGCTTCATTGGGGATAGAGGCCGGTGTTCCCAATCGAGGGGAAACCTGTGGAGAGGGTGATGTCAAGACTTCGGTCTCAGTGTCCGTCTCAATCTCTTCTGGGACGGGATTTGGAGGATTACTCTTCGGTGTGGTAGAATGAGGAGGAAACTCAATGATAGACTCTTCATCACTAGCTAACGTAGTGTTATAACCCATACAGTGTATAAACGTAGATAGTGACACACCTAGTACTATGTCTTCCTGACTCCATGAATTTCTGGCCGCCGGAGGTTCTCCGTGAGTATACGGCTCAACAGCGTTAGTCGGGCCGTTCTGAGAATCCTGTTGAAAGGAAGATTCATCACCCACGATGTGCGTGAGGCTCATATCGCTAGTCGCATGGCCAACACTTGAGAAGCTTTTCATCCTCGAACGCACAGGTATCTGGGTGGATACGATAGCTTCCGATGTCTTGCTTGATGGTCGAGAACCAGGAGTGGGGGAGGAAGTACTTTTGCGACGATCAGCAGGATCATCGAGTTCAAGCGGAGGGAGAGGACTACGGGCGAAATTCCAACCAAACTTAGAAGCAGCACCTGGCGTGGGGCTGAAACCATCTAATGGCGCGGCTTGAGTAGTGCCAACGGCACTTTCGTCGAGGCCCGAAACTGGGCGATCGCCTGACTTGTGTAACAAGGCAGGTGACGTAGCAGAAGAGGAGTCCACCTTTGGTAACACGGTCCGTAGCTTGGTTGACACCCAAGAAGTGTCTCGGTGTCCATGAGAGTCTCCCAAATGGGTTAGACTCGAAGTAGCACGAAGGGAATTGTTATCCTTGTTCCGAATTTTAAGGTGAGATGGTGATGGTGATGTGGAGGTCAACCAATGAGGACGGGGAGAATTCCAGTTGCGCTCTCGCTCCTGTGTTATTTCTTTTTTCTCTTCTTGTTCCCGCTCCTTCAACGAATCGTGGCTGCTGGCTAAGGAGGCAGGGGAATCCGAACGAAGGGATGTACGGGAGGACTTTCGCTGAAGAGACGCGTGGGTTGGTGTAAGATGACTCGCAGCAGAGGGTGATCGTGGTGGATGTGAGTGTGAATGTGAAAATGACTGATTCGAGCTAGTACTCAAACTCGAGGATGGCCGGGACGGTGGATGTCGTTTGTTCCATTCTCGTTCCCGCTCATGATTTCTTTCTCGCTCAAGCTCCGAAATTCGATCTCGATCTGGAAAAATTTAAGGTATAAGAAGAATGAACTAGGAAAATACTCACAGTCCCCCTGAGAGCCGATTGAACTGGGCCTGGAGCTGTGATCATCGTCGAAGCTCCGAAGAGATGCGAGGCTGCCTCGTCTTTCCAAGGGTCTGTGCACTGGTCTGGCGGCACTACTCTGCGACATGGCGGATTCATGGGGGAGTGATTTTGTATGCGAAGGCGAGCGGAATTCTTGTGAGTGTCTGCGATGTATCTCCGGGGTATTGGACCGGGACGGGAGTCTCGGGCGATTCCGCTCCCGTTCGCGTTGCTGGTTGTGTCCCTCTCCTTGGGAATGATGTACCCTATCTTTGATTAACGATGTGAGTGTACAATGCGATGTACACGAGTAAATCGCCTACCAGGCCTTCCGTTCACGAAAGAACTTGTCGTTGAAGCTGTCAGTCAATGTAATGTAATCAACGGAAGGCACGCCCGATCTGCGAGTAAGTGGCTTACAATCGAACTCGTAGCTTGTGCGTCTGAGTCCTAGCTTTGAACCATCCTCGCCTCCTCTGAGTGAAGGGGATCGACGCAAATCGGATGGTATCGTAGTGGGTTGTGCGACAGTCGGAGCCGATGTCGAGGCTGCGTTATGTAAAAACCTGAGAGCTCAGGAGGGTTGAAGTTGGAGTAATCGTACCTTCATTCTCGGAATTGAGAACGTCACCCATTGCCCGCTGCATTTCCGAATCTTGCTCAAGGAGATCTACATACAGATGAATTAAACGAAGCAATGCATTCTACCCTGAGACATACTGGATTGAAATGCCAGCTGGGATGACATTTGGAACGATGGGTGTGGAGTGAAAGTATTGACTGGCGGAGCAGCGTGAGTTGGGTTGAGTTGGGATGACGGAGCAGACGCTCGAGGATGATGTTGGGAATTAGATGTGGTTGTAGATGCTAGAGATGTGTCTGATTGCATAAACACTGAATGCACGTGAAGAGTGTGTTCGACAACGTACGATCGTATAATGCCTCCGGAAGGTCCTGGTCCATAAGTTGTGATTGTGAAGACACAAGCCGCGCACGTAGGGTATCAAAAGTGACCGCTGTCGACAACCGAAAAGAAGGGTCGGGTTGTCTGTTAGGTTCTGGTGCGCAAGGTTCCGAGAGATGTCAGTGCTATATGAGATGGCCACGTACTTGGCTTTTCAACTTCTTCGTCACTCAAGCTTCGTCGTGCGGCTCCGCGCTGGCCTCTGTCCCTACCGACCACCGGGGTGATTTCCATCGAACTACCATCGAAGCTATTTCTACGGAGACGACCCTTTTGTGGGGTGTCCCCTGGCTCCCTGAGTGCACGGGAGAATATGTCTTTCAAGCTCTCGCGAGTGACACTGGAGGTACTGGAACCGAAATGCGCGGGCTCAGCGGCCGAATCTGCCTCGGACGAGGGTGCTGGTGGAGGGAAGGGTGTCGCGTTCCTCGGAGCTCGCGGTTCGCGGGCAAGAAGGGCGCGGAGACGAGCTGCTGGAGTCTCTGCAGGAAGGGGAGTGGCGCTGGTGGGGGTGGGGAATGAGGATTGGGTCGGGTCGTGATTGAGGGAGGCGATGGGCTTGGGATGCATACGAGGAGTGGGCAGTTCGTCCTCTTCATCGTGTATACCCGAAAAGAGCGAACGTGCGGAGGCATAAGCAGGCTGGGGAGTTGTCTCCGGACCGCCGTCCGGCATGCGAGGGCTTGGACTGCGCCTGAACAGTCTGAGACGGGGCCTGAGCAGAGTGGCCGATGAAGAAGACGCATCCATCATATCGATATCAGCGTCGCGAACTGCCACGACGTGCGAGCCGTCCTGGCGTCCTCGAGGAACAAGCTCAACACGTTTTGTCCTTCTTAATCAGGACAATCCAACATTGTCGTGGCACGCGAAAAAAATTACAATACAGCAGATCTGATCAGACAAGAGTCAGCATCACTGGCCCAATATTTTCTCGTCGTCTAAGTGTGCTCCTCTATATATCACATTTGTCCCTCTGATAACCTCGCGTTCATTTAGGAAATTCTTGGTCTTCTCTGGAGGGCTCTTTTTTGGACCGCTTTATAACAGGCGATACTTGTACGCCCACTTTTCCCTTTGGCTCCTGTATTTAATTGCTCCACATCCATAAGCCACTGGTTGGTGATAGGCAGTTGCAGCCTACAAATAACGAGAGCCTAGTACTTGGACTTGACTTGACCCACCAAATCGTGGAGCTTCATCAATGCATCAAATCCAGTGGTGACTCAAAATCAAGGGGAGAAAACGCGGCCAGTGCGTCAGAGTAGATTCCTGAGTATATTACACAAGTCTTGGGAATACGATGATAGATCCCTATATCACCTGCCTAATTGAACTATCAGCACACCCGAGTTCTTTGGATGTACCTCGACGTGGACCCCGCGCCTGGAAGATTGAATTAATGGCCACTAAGGGCATTTATTCAGGAACACTCACATCCGCATGTCTTCTTGTATTGCAGGTTTAAGCCAAGAGACGCATCCATCGGAATGGGTGCCTTGACCTGCCCAAAGACGTACCATGATACCAAACTCAAGCTTGAAGCCTCGAATCAAATACACCTACCGACGATTAAATGGATCTCAGAATCACCTCTTCGACGAGCTTCCGTGATAGCTTTCTCAGAATAAGCAATGGCTTCTTTCACGTAGAGACCATGAAGGTCGACTTCATGTGCAGCTTTGTTCTGGAAAGAACTGTGCAGCAAAGGTGTGGCATCTGTTATGACACCTTACCTGGTTGTTCTCTGAAAACAAATTTTTAGTCGGTTTTCCCATGAAAGTATGGATACGACTTTACCTTCAAATATGGTGGCACTTGCTTTAGCGTTGAGGTTTTCCATCTCGAGTGCGTGGCGTTTGCCCTCCTCCGAAAGCGCCTTGGCACAGGCACGGTCATGGCGTTGATAGGCCTCTTGGCTCTGTTGGTAACACTGGGCCATCAAGTCGCCTTCTCGTTTGGCCCTGGCTCGGAGGGATGCATAGACTTCTAATGGAGTGTAATCTCTCTGGGAAGAGTCCATCGTGGCCAGATTGATTATGATGAGGACAGGAAGCGCAGACAGGGACCACTCTTATCACCGATTTCTGATAAACCCTTTATATACTCTGCAATTATATTTTGTATAAGTCAAAAACCGTAAAGAGCGGCGATGAAGGGGTGGACACAATTGACACCGAAGTTCCAGCTTACATGTATATCTCTTCATGCTCTCCGAGTCTTTAACACAACCAACACAATTTTTGCTCAGGTGCGTATTCGTCGTGGTAGTAACGCTTCGAATATAACACGGCTCTTTTAGGTTTTTTTGTGCCATGGCTTGGGCTTGGGATTAGCGACAAGCATGAGCTTGGCCCATCAGCAAACCGCTGATGTACGTACCTCGCTTGCTGTGCTGTCTGCATCACTTCAAGAAAAGGCGCACAGCGATTGCGATGTCTGTGGTCACTAGCGGGACACTAATAGGCGCCGCAGCCATTTGCTAAACAACCTTCTCAATGGGTACCTTGGCTCCTCCAACAGCATCCACGGCACTGGTGTAACAAATACGTATGTGTTGTTCAAGTTGGTTCGTTGCGCCCTTATGCGAAACGGGTCGTTTTCTACGCAGGTGCACTATTATGAACTGCTGAGGACATACTCCGCTCCGTACTACATATCTGTTCTGTCGGGTAGGCCGTGAACGACCTCATGAAGGTGATTAACAACGATATTGATTCCCTTTCCAGGTTGTTTCTTGTTGGTGCAGGGTCATTTTTTCCCCCATGTTCTACATTCAGCTCGACTCGTCGCTGCATGGACTGGGCAATGAATTATCTTTCTACACAGTCCGGTCAGGTTCTTGTTATGACTGCTTTAAGCATGTTAACTTGCTATCTCAGACTGTTATCCTTAATGGAGACAATTTCATTGGCCATGCCAACGCTGGTTTCATTACCGCATCTCGCAGGCATCTTGAATGCAGTCATTGAGGCCATTTTGAGTTCCGGCTTCGTGACCATTACACTCGTGCGGGATTGGCAAGTATAAGGGTATTTCGCAGTTTGTGCATAACCATCTCTGTTCTCTTGATTGAATTGTGAATAACAAGCGAATCCAGCCCGGGTCCTTCTCCCCTTATCGTACTCCTGACTTTCGATCGTCCCACTGAGAATCATAACCTCTTAACCTCTCTCGAAAAAGGCACGCATAGGTATTTCGTTATTCATGATGGGTGCGCAACAAAAGACTTTATGTCCCATTTCTCACACATGAGGCCATGGGGGCGGAAGCTTGATAGGTGCGTACGGATGGCGGAGACTCGCGGTACTATGTGGGGTAAGTTTATGATGAATACCTGCTATTGTCTCGCCCCTGACCTTTTCTTGTCTGTCGCAGTGTTTTAGTGTCGGAAGCACCGTTTTCTCGGTCTTAGTTTCGAACGTAGAAGCCCTTCCAGCTGTGCATTCCTTGAACTTTCTGATCGACTAGACCTAGAGCTGCATCTTATTCGCCCAGATGCACGGCAATTGGTCCAGCATCTCCACAAAACTAACGTTACATTCTCCTTCAATGATTGGTTATAGTTACAGTGAACGTTACAACAGCAAGAGGACTTTCGTTCGCGAATTCTGACGAACAATCATTCAGGCATAGCACAAAACAGCGTATTCCTGAAAAATACATCAATGAGACGCAGATTTGTTGTAGCGGTGAGTCGGAATTTTACCTTTACTTTCTTCTCGCTGTCATCGTAGGGAATGAAACAACCGTCTCCGTATATTTCACAAGCTTTGCCTGGGTGGACAGCACCGCGGTAGGGAGCCTGGGCAATGTAGATAGGGGCACCATCTGGCTCCCTCCCACCTTCAACGGGACGAGCACGGAGGGCTTCGACATTGAACTGGCCAGAGCAAGGCACCCACTTGACGGCGCGAGAGTCGCCGACAAGGATTTCGTATTTGTCAATCTGCAAGACGGGTTCGAGGACATAAATTAGCAACGTGCTTAAACCACCTACGTGGATCTCGTCTTTCTTGAACCCGATCACTGCCCCTTTCTTGAAGACGCTAGAAGCTTTGCCGACCACTGATCAAGACACAACTTAGGGTGTGTTCCCAAATCGCCAAACTTGGACTCACAGATTCCGCTCTGTTAATCGTACGAACATCAGCGGCTGAATTAACAAGAGTGTGACATGTACGAACCTCATGGTAAGCACGGCAGATGTAAAGGGGCTCTCCGCGTTCTTCCCCGCCTTGGATGGCATCGCGGGGAATAGACTTTCCCTCATTCCAAACCCAGGCAACTGGTGCATTGTACCGACCTGCCTTCCATTGCTGGGTACGGGTCTGCGCCTCTGCGACCCAGCTGTTTGCAGACCAAGCATGTGCCTGTTTCTGTGAAACAATAAGTCCCCAAGGACAAGCTAGGGACGGTGGATTAAATGTCACTCCTACCTCCTCTGATTTATTTTCGTGCTGCTTGTAGGCATAATAGCCCGCACCGAGCGCTGCGACCCCCGCAAGGATACCTCCACCGATCTATCAAAGATTAGATGACTGACCAACGAGGCAGACCTTGAGAGCACCTCGAGTTCCTTCTTGTGCTTCTCGTCCACGTCGTACCAATGCTTCTCCTTTCGTTCTTCCGCGGGTTGCGCAGCAGAGGCCTGGTACGACACCTCGTCGACTTCCAGGCGCTGCACTTGCTGTCGTTGTTGCCCATAATCAGGAGGTGAACGAAGAGGTTCGCGGTCTTCGCCCCACTTCTCCTCACGATGGTGACGATGATGTTCTCCTTGGAGGCGTCCCCAGAGGGCGGGTGTCAGTGGGGGTGTCCAATCACCCTGTTTTTTTGTGAACAAGAGGAGAATCACTGGACTTCCAGAGGACTTGCCTGGGAGCGGTGGGGCTGGACGATCTTGTACTCGATCTCTAGATCCTGGCGATCAGAACAAATTAGACAGATGAAAGGAATGTCTACCTTCGAATTCGACAACGTCGCCATAGTTGTATTCTTCACCAGGTAGCCATCGTGGAGCCATTGTGCAACTACAAGTGCGTCGTGCGAGAGTGGATTGTTCAGAGATGTAATCCGGATAATCGGATGGGCTCGTCTGTGTGGGTTTATATACCTACGCACGATGGCGATGCTTGGGTGGCAAGGGTTTACGCGTGACGATCGATGTACCGTTTTCGTTCTTTGCGCCCCATCATTTGAGGGTCACTGTTGGTAATGGGGGCCAGCCACAGTTCATGTTCCAGGAGGTGAAGGTGTGCCGAGATCTGCCTGGATGCGGAAAGATCATCTCATATCGACAGTTATCTGATTCAACGAGGCTTGAACGAGGCCGGCGGGGTGATTGTGACTGTCGTCCATTCGACATGATCGCCGCCACCACTGCGGGTAGCGATGGAGTTGAATGGTCTGATAGCTAGCCTCAAACCAAAAAACTTCACCACAGAGCAGATGACGGTTTATCGTGTGTGAGATGGGCAGTCCCTGTGAATGACTCGGCTGTTTCCAAACGATCACGTTGAGCGCAGCTGGCCAATGATGTTGAGTCACGTCAACGTCAGATTGATCCCCATCAGCTTCGGACAGAATTACGATGAGCAGAGAAACTGAAGTGGTCTTCCGTATCGCGCCAACCCTGCAGAAATATAACTGGGGAAAGATCGGAAGCCAATCCAAAGTCGCCCAACTTGCTGCAGGGGCAGATATTGGCTTCGTACTCGACAACTCGGCTACCTATGCAGAGGCAAGTCGTCGATGATGACCCCTGCATGCCAATGACTGATAACTTTCTCCAGCTGTGGATGGGCACGCATGTTAAATCACCTTCAGGTGTAGTCGGCTCGAGCTCGACTCTCCCGAATATCTTGGCTGCGAACCCACACCTCATCGGAAGCCAGGTTTCCAGCAAATTCCCAACATCACAGGGAAACCTTCCCTTCCTCTTCAAGGTCCTCTCGATCAACAAGGCCTTGAGTATTCAAACACACCCTGACAAGAAGACTGCGGAGCAGCTGCATGCGAAGCAGCCAACGGTTTATACAGGTGATGCGCTTGCCCTTGGAAATGCCCCGATCTCATTTGATTCAAGATGACAACCATAAACCCGAAATGGCGATCGCGTTGACGGATTTCAGAGGCCTGTGCGGATTCTTGCCTGCCCCAGACATCAAAACATACCTCAGGAATGTGCCAGAGCTTCGTGCACTAGTCTCAGAACAAGTCACGGATCGCTTTCTCTCAGCCGAGGGACCAGAGGAGCGAGAGCAACTGCAAAATATCTTTTCAGCCCTCATGCAAGCCGATCCGAACGCGGTCAATGTCCAGCTTTCGCGTTTGGTGGCGCGTTATAACGCTGAGAACGAACGGAGTGACGTCAAGGACCTTGTCCTTAGCCTGAACGAACAATATCCAGGAGACGTTGGAGTATTCTGCCCTTTTATGCTGAACTACGTCAAGCTGGAGACCGGACAAGCGATTTTTCTCGGCGCGGGAGAACCACACGCCTATATTTCCGGAGGTAGGGCTTCGTTGTGAAATCCTGCAGGCGTCAGCGTTCACCACGGCGATCAGATATCATGGAGTGCATGGCCAACTCAGATAACGTCATCCGAGCAGGTCTCACTCCGAAACCGAAGGACATCCCTAATCTCCTCGCTGGTCTGACCTACAAGGCCGCCCCTTGGTCCAACCATATGGTCCAGCCATCCACAAGCTCGAACTCAGCCATCGTGACATACGATCCCCCTGTCCAAGATTTCACAGTCCTTGCGTTAAACCTAGTGCAAGGAGGCTCGGAGTCCCAAAGTGCAATTAATGGACCATCGATTATCATCGCTACTGAGGGGGCTGGCTTCATCAAATGGGACAAGGATAGTAAATCTCTGGCCTTAAAACCAGGGAATGTTGTTTTTGTAGGGGCCAACGTCCCTGTTTCTTTCAGCGCCCCCGAAAAGTTGACGGTGTTTAGGGCCTACGTTGACTGAGTAGACTATGCAGGGATCTGGAGAAAGATTCAAGATGTCCTGTAAGTTTTCGCTGTTAGAATGTTACGTACATAGCGAGTTTTGTGAAGGATTGGTCAAGAAGCAACACCCCAGAATGAAAGGACCACTAGGTATAGATTGCAAACAACTGCAAACCCTGTAAGTATGTACAGTACTAATGTAGATCCCGAGAGAAACGAAGAACAACCATTAGCACATAAATCAAGTACGACATCCTCATAATTCTCCCGCAACTCGCTTCTCAATGATACTGGTGATATTGGGACCGTAGACCGGTATTCTGTCACCTTGAAATCCCTCCGGATACTGCACCTCAGGTGTGTTCTCCGTGAAATAACTAGGAGAGGTCTCTCAGTGGTGTCTGACGTGCCCAACGGAACACACTCACGTATCATTCCAAATACCGAAATGCCTCATCCCTAACGCGCGTGTTGTCCATTCGTAATCATGAACAAAGCCTCCTGGGTAAAACATCTCAATCACAGCAGACACATTGGTGCGTGGCATCAAAATGAGGTGTGATAAACCATTGCCATGTACTCCAAGTAAAATCTATGCATCCGTGTCAGTTGCAAGGCCGCGGCCGGGTGGGTGTTGGGGGGAGCAGAGGAAGACTCACCGTTGTGCGTGCCACAAGTCGAACCTGATCGTCTTTTGTCATTTGCTCGGTCCTCACCACGTTCAACTCCCACTGTTTACCCGCAATGTCATCTGTATGCGCCATGTTCGTTATTTCTGCATTCTTCCTCTGTACAAGGGCCTCTAGATTCTCGACCAGTGCCTCGTGGTCTTCAGGGATCAAGCGACGCCGGGTGTGTTGACGAGAGATATAGGTAATAACAATTTTTTCGGTCTCTTCAAAGTCGGGGGGTGGTGAAGTCTGTGACTTGTCGTCCAGCGCGTGATTCCAAGAACCCTCCTCGCCATCTATTGTCACACCTGCGAAACGCCAAACAGCATGTTTGACCGGCCTCCACCACGAACCACATTTATCCAACTTTGAGCGAGCAACCAGAGCGTCAACCGATTCACTAGCGATACGGTGAGTCTGCGAGCCGCACTGTTTGCCTCTGAAAGCTGCCGACCGATCCGCGAGCAAAAGGTAAGGAAAGTGCCAAGCGCGATGAACATCTGAGTCGATGCCTGCAGACGTGGCAAATACGCGATCATTCCAGTCGACGTCGACTTCTACCGTTAAAGATGGGAAAGCAGCCCGCAGGAAGTAGCCGTTGAGTCCTGGGTTGTCTCGCCACCCTACGTTTGACGAGTGAGAAAAAATAGCACGATGGATCGGGGGAGGGGGTTCAGGATGCACCGAGCCTGTCCAGAATGACCAAGTTCCAAGTAGAAGCTCGGCGCAGAAGTGATAGTAGTGTGCTAGAACTGGCCCACGATTAGTTCAGACGAAAGCCAGCCTAGGTACGAACGCACACTGTGCTGGATCATTGAACAGAAGCTGGTTGTCAAATAGACATTTAGCAAATTACATCCATTATCTGTGGTTACAACTAACCGTATTGCCTTCGACCGACCAAACTCTACGCGTGGAAGGATGGTTTCCCCACAGCTGAAGTGCTTCCTCAGGACTTACGATATGCATATCCGATGGAGTAGGTTCGCGAAGTGCTATGTTCTCTGGGTTGTTTTCTGCGAAGAGACCAGGCGAGATCATGTACCTGGTATCGGGGAACGAAGATGGAGAAGAAGTAAGGATCAGAAGGGTGCCGTTTGCCATGTAGATGTCACGGAACAATGTCCATCCCGGAACGTGTTCTACAATGGTGGTTTCTGGCAGCGATGACAGCCTCGAAAAATCCAAGTTTTGGGTTGTGGTACTTTGGCCCCCCTCTTCGCTACTTGATTCTGGTGGGATAGTGACAAGTAATTCACTAATTTCTTGGTCGTTGTGTGGTGGGTATTCATGAACGGGAGGCTCGTCGTTGGCTTGTTCGTGGAACCCCACAGTTTTCGAGATGGATTGCGACGTTAGAGGTGCCAAAGATGTGAAGAAGTGCATCGAGACGGCACCAATGAGGATGAGGATCGCATCGCGTCGCGAGAGTGCACGAATGAGTGGAGGCATGGAATAAGGCGGCCGAGCAAAAACGCTCAAAAACACAGCGAATTACGACAACCCGGCGCCTATGCATACCTTTGCTGGGAAGACCCTGTGGTTTTATCCCCAAAAAGAGTTGCTGATACATTTCGGGGCATGTAGTCCCGAGAATCTCGAATGCACGAGACAATCTAAAGTACTTGTCCTCATTCCTTGAAAAAAAAAAATTTACGGGATGGGATGGTCTTGAAGCTCGAAAGGGCGAGCACGCGGAGTCGCGGACGCGTCAAGTTCGTCGTCGTCGCTATCGACTCCGTCAAATGTCACCTGAGGTTGGCGGGATTATGTAATCGTGTATCAAGTTCTACCATGCTCGCCCTGGTCAGCGTGGGTCTGGCACTGACTGGCCTCGTCTACGCTGCTGCCATCGACGACGTTCGACCCCTAGTAGTATGGCATGGTCTTGGTGATACATATGCATCGCCCGGTATGGTCCAGTTTGAAAGCGAAGTGAAGAAGGTGCACCCTGGGATCTTCATCCACTCCGTATACATCGACCAGGACGCAAAAGCAGATCAACGTGCCGGATTCGTGAGTGATGTACTCACTAAAGAAGCTTTGTTTACTGAAGGACCCACCAGTATGGGAATGTCGATCAGCAGCTTGCCATTGTCACCGAGCAACTCACCTCGATTCCAGAGCTTAGCCGAGGGTTTGATGCCATCGGTTTCTCTCAAGGCGGCCAATTCCTGCGCGCATACGTGGAGCGAAATAACACACCCCCTGTGCACAATCTCATTACTTTCGGGTCACAACACATGGGCATCTCTGACCTGCCATTGTGCAAGCCCTTTGATTTGCTGTGTCAGGTCGCTCGCCGTACCGCAAAGGCTGGGGTATATAGCGAATGGGCACAGGAGAATCTGATACAGGTTGGATGAAATCAATGCTTCATCCTGTTCCTCACATGAAACTCAGTCATGAACCCGACAGGCGCAATACTTCAGGGATCCAGCACAATTATCGTTGTATATGTCGTCAGGCAGCTTCCTCGCTGACATCAACAACGAGGTTCTGCTTCCGTCTGCGAGAAAGCAAGCATATGTTGAAAATCTTGCTTCCCTACAACATCTTATCCTTGTCCTCTTTGCGGAAGATGAGACCGTGGTCCCTAAGGAGAGTGCGTGGTTTGGATCCGAAGCCCTGCCACAAAATATGCACTACATGTCCGATCGTTACCCAGAACAAGAGCACCTTGGACCACATTTTCAGGAGAAGTCTATCGTGCCCATGAAGCTCCAGCCGTTGTACACAGAGGATTGGATTGGCCTGCGGACCCTCGATGAACGAGGTGCCATAGTTTTGGTTACTTGCCCAGGGAGACACATGCAGTTGACGGGATGCTGGGAGAATCTGGCTGAGAAATGGATCGGGGGCGCCGTATGAGCCTGAGAGTTGTTCCACTTCCTTGCAATTGTACGCTACATACTTAGTCTGGGACTAGTCATGCGTCACACTTTGTCACTAGTCACACTCTGGACTGAAGTTGCTCACACACACGATCATTCCACCTTTCCATTGTCTGGATAATATGTCGGGCGCAGCAGCATCAGCGGGAGCTTCCCGATTCTCTTCATTCATGAACCACCCGGCCGGTTCGTGTTTGAGATTTCCTCCTTCGTAACGGTGTTGACGTCCGGCATGGGACTCATTAAAACTATGTGGGCACCCCGCTTGTGCAAACAGGTCCCAAGACCGTGTTCTTTTGGGCCCCGTTGATGAAGTGGTGTTTGGTTGCTGCAGGTCTGAAAGACTTGAACCGGCCAGCGGACAAACTGAGCGTATCCCAAAACGTCGGTAAGTCTACGAATGACTTGTGCTGCGATGTATATGCTCATTTGCATCCCATTAGCTTTGGCGGCAACGGGAATGATCTGGGTGCGGTATTCAGTTGTCATTATACCAGTCAACTACAGCCTCGCCGCAGTAAGTTACGTTTGACACGCTCTAGTTCTTTGTAACCAACATTTCAAGGTCAACTTTTTCGTGGGCGCGACTGGTCTCAGCCAACTAGCCCGCATTGCTCAGTAAGGAATCTCTCTGACATTACATGAAAGTATTTTCACCCTTTTAACAGGTATCGCTACGCGCAACCCCAAGTTGTAGAGGGAACAAAAGCTTAGAAGAAACCGGAATATTGCAATCGATACTTGTACATTCGCTTTCCTTCGAAAATCCTGGTCATCATTGTCGTAATGCTAAGCAGCACACGAGAGTTATCTATGTGACTACCGATCGCCGTTCTGTTCAGTAGAACGATCCCTCTCCCCACTCTGCGGACTACTTTGGGTGAATACACTCTTAGCTGCATCCCACCATCCGCCTTCCATCAAGACACGATTTGCCGCTGCCACGATGTCGGACATGATTTGCTGAGCGTCGCCGTCCCGAGCTTGAGTCGGGTTGTCCTCGCGATACTGCCATCGATTCTCGAAGGATTCCCATGGCTTCGTGCGACGCTTTGAAGTGCGAGGCGTTGTTGCTGGGAAACGTGCACCGGCACCCTCACGATCACCGCTGTTCAGTGCACTGAGAAGGACGGCGCCTAAGCTCGACACAAGATCTCTCCCTCCACCATGGTTCCCCATGTACCAGCCTGCACCTGCTGCTAGAACACCGAGTATCGTTCCCCATTTGATAAACCAGAACGTGGTTCTGAATATCCAGCTTGTTGTTCTGTACAAACTGAGCAGTGCGAGATACGCCGCCAGGAAGCTGATGAGGGGTGGTATGATGGTTTGTGCGTCCCACTCCCAAGGTTTGGATGCGAGGAGGGAAGATACGAGGGATATAAATGCGGTGAGGAGGGCCAGGGAGTGTGAGAGGAATGAAGTGAGGAACGAGTAAAGCTCTGGTGGGAGATGTTCACCCAAGTAGTCGAGAAGGGGATCCAGGACAGCTGGCAGTGGTATGTCTGACATGGCTGGTTGCATGCCACGACAACAGCGGCGTGACAGCCCAAATATCCCGGTCACAGTAATGGGGTGACGGATATTTCCTTGTGACAGTCTCGGGTTACCGAATTTCCACCCCCGGCGGGAGCCAAGTAGCCAATCGGAATATTCCGGCAGAGCGCGGAATGGCGGCGCCAGCGCTTCGGTATAGGAAGTTTTAAATTCCCGTCACGCTTCAAACTCCGCGGAAGAGGACAAATACTAGCAAACTTGCACATCTATAAGTTAGAGCGGTAAGTTGGATCACTCTCCTTTCTCAAGAACCACTCCCTGGTACTGTCTGTCTCTCCGCTCCGTAAAGTCCCCCTCCCCTCTTGTTATCAGACATGGCCATGAAACGCAAGCTTGACTTGGACTCTTCTGAGGATTTCCCCCAGGTTTGCCTATTTCCAGACCTCCTGTAACTCGCGAATATTTACCATCTGTCAGACCGTCAAACAGCTGAAATTGGTTCCGTTCCCCGGCTACGAGCCCGACCATGACGTTGCTATGTCTGATTCTTCCTCTTCTGACTCGGAGCAATTTTTCCCTGAGAACCACCACACCCGTCTCGTATCCACCGCTAGCACATCAAGCGGCTTGTCTGAAACGGTTGATTACAATTCTCGTGAGTGCTCGCGTTCCTCTCCTGGTCTTTACTTGATGGGCGAATTCATCGTGATATTAGCTCTTTACCCCAGATACAGTGCGCATCAGCCTACACTCGACCCTTCCGAGTCTCCCAAGGTCGTTGGTCTGATGCAACCCGTCAGCACTCTTTCGCACCACGGGTAAGTGAACTAAGTGGTTTCACCACCGTAGTGATTTGACAGCATTCTGGCTTGTTCATTCATGCTTTGATTTTGTCAGCTCTCAGTGCTCTCAAATTCCCAAGCTTCGTATCGCATGTTCCCCCGGTGTCGACGGCTCAAGAACGATGTGGAGCTTCTGCGAACAATGCGGTGCGATATCCATGGTCGATACCGACTAGGCTGCGAGAAAACTCCGCTCACCCGGCTTTCGCCACCTTTTTTCTTATCTGTCTTTATTTTGCTGATTATACTCATGCTTCCTTCTTGGACATTATGCACCCGAAAACTCGAAAGCGCTTGTCGATGCAACCCTCCGACTTCTTCCCCCACCATACCTTATTCCGATCTCTCCCTCTGTCTCCAACCAGCATCCCGGCACTTTTCGACTCGACGCGCCATACAATCCTCGCAAATGTCAATTCCGCCTCTGCTCTCTATCTATTACTATCGCGCTACTACACCAGGTCTTCCGCCTCCGACATGCTGTCTTGTACATAGTTGCTTTGATGTAAAACATGATATGCTTGAGCAATCGTGCTTTCTGATTCCCAGTTGGAGTGATGTCCCTGAGTGATAATGAGGTGCAAATGTTTATAGTGAGGTGCAAAGGTTTGATATTTCACAGCCACATGTAGACGAACATCCGACTCAAACCCCCACATGACCCAGACGACACTGCTTCAATACGAAGCACCTTGTAAGTTAACCTTGTGATCGCGTGTTCACAGCAGTCTGACACCAGCCGAGGGCCTGTCCACGCCATTGACTGGTGCAAGTCCACAGCGCCGGGTCACCAGTCTCGTCCTCGTTCCGCATTTCGTCTCGGCATCGCCTCCTTCACAGAGGATTATCGCAATCGGATCGCAATCGTCGGACTTCAGGACGAGCGAGTTCTTGTGGAGGATGACTACACTGACTACCCTGACTTTGTTACCCTCGTCGAGGCAAATCACGGATACCCCGCTACGAACCTGCAATGGCAACCTGCCAGTGCAGGAGGTTTCCCTTGGTCAGGAAAGGCGCCATCCGCCGAGTTACTCGCCACCACCGGCGATGCATTGAGAGTTTGGGAATACTTTGGAGACGCACCGCCTGCGTCATCCGCATACGTAGGGAGACAGCCCAGTGGCGGTGGGCATCGTTTGACTCTGAAAACCGCCTTATCTGGGGTAGGCCTGCGCTTTCCAAGTTCAAGATGTGTACTGATCCTCCTGTAGCAATCAAAGGTACAAAGCCAGAATACGGGTGCGCCTTTGACAAGCTTCTCCTGGAATGAAAAGGCACCTAGTCTTGTCGTGACATCGTCTATCGATACGACGTGTACGGTTTGGAATATCGACACCGCAACGGCCATCACGCAACTTATCGCACACGACCGGGAAGTCTATGACGTTGCCTGGCTTCCTGGATCCACGGATATATTCGTCTCCGTTGGTGCTGATGGGAGTCTTCGTGCTTTCGACTTGCGGAGTCTGGAGCACTCTACCATCCTTTATGAGACACCTACGCCAAAAGGTGCCCCCCCTCCGACACAAACCACTCGCCTCCCAACATCCCCATTGCTGCGCATTGCATTTAATCCTGCTGACTCGAATTACATGTCTACTTTCCACATGGATGGGACAGACGTGCAGATCTTGGATATGCGAAGCCCAGGGCAGCCGGTTTTTGAGCTGAGAGGACACCGCAGCCAAGTGAATTCGATGGGGTGGAGTACCACGGATCGGCCCCTACTTGCCACCGCAAGTAAATACATCTTGATATCGAATGCTGAAACAATCCAACTGACACATATTAAAGGCGATGATTGTCAGGTGTTGCTATGGGACCTTGCAGGCTACACGCAGACAGCAACTTCACCTCGTACGGCAAATTCACGGCTGAACTCCCCTCGACCAGATGTAAAGAAGAGAATCGTCACTGACCCAGTCATGGCGTATTCTGCGAGTGGTGAGGTGACGAACCTTGCGTGGTCGCCACAAATCCCTGGTATGACGATGAATACTGGTCACTCGACGGCTCCCGGCGAATGGCTTGCAATTGCCAGTGGCAAGTCGATCAAAACATTGAAGGTGTGATAAAATGAACGGGGCGCGATGAATTGTTCAACCCCAAGTTTGCGAGAATTACATCACCTACATAGCTACTGGTCGTGCATGTAGAGTGTATAGGATTTACCAGCTCGACTGTTGATATCGGGCGATGTAACGAGGACGGTTTTCTTGTTCCAGACTTTCTTTCCGCATCAGATTATGCACGATATGACATGTTTGCAAATATTGTCATGCAGCAGGATTATGTAAGCAGATACTGGCCAGAAAATTTCTGTCCGATAGTTCTCCGAGCGGTTTTTCGTTGAAAAGTCAACGCTATAGTTCTCCGCCGATTGCTGACAAATCTGTGTACCCACATACCCTAATATGGTAGCCCCCCTGCCTGAATGCGGTGCTACTGCTCGTTGACGACCAATCCACATCTATGTATATACTGGACAGGATTCCTGACAGATTGGTACGAGTTTATCAGGGTTGTGAGTAACTTGCGCGGCGTAAGTGGCTAGTCCGTCGATGGGCGCAAGGACGATGAGCTTGATGTTAAGTTTGGCTATGGCGGATAAAAAGGATCCAAGCAAATGTAGGTGAAGCTCATTCATGAACACCTGAGTCCCAAAAAAGGGCGCCATGATGACGAGGGAATTAACCCCTCGCAAACACACGACCAACGAGACACCCACCTGGATGACAACCTCCATCAAGTCTCTTCTTTGATGACGTCCTTGCAGTTGACGACCTGCTCCAATATCGCTGGCAGTATACTCCTCTGGTACATCTCCAAATCGACACCGTTGAGCTGGGAGAGCCGGACCAGATTCGTGTCAACGAGTATACACAAGTCGCGACATTCCATTTCGCGCTTCTCCCGGTCACGCGAGTAACCTTGATGTTGAAGATGATCATGGACCCAGAGCTTGTTCATCTCGAAAATTGGTGAGGACGAATGAAACCGGGTCTTGGAGGTTTCCTTGGGGACTGTGACGACCGAGCCAAAAGACAAAGAGCCAGGTATCAGCAGTGCCGCCAGTAAGATCCGACAAGGAACAGGGATGAGCTCACCCGGTTTCGTCTGACCACTGTGATAATGTCGTAGGAAGAGCGCTCGTATGGGGCTCAGCACGCCCCTACTCATCTTCATCATGTCCTTCATGGTTTCCTTCATGGGTGCGTTGGGAATAGACATCTAGACCGAGCCAACAGCGATCATGGGGTAGAGGCGGAGGATATTGAACGAGCTCGTAAAGGTCCACGGGATGGTGCCGGGATTGGTCGTAGAGGTAGTCGGAAAGATGACGTAGGGCATCGAAAACGGCCGTGTCTATCATCGTATGGTGTCAGACGTCGTGACGAACCACGTCGACAAAGTTGGGGAGACGTACATTGGCAGGAGGACGCGCGCAGTTCAGCGAGCATGAGACTGGCGCTCACTACATCAAGTTTAAACGGCCATACTATGATACGAGCCAAACTTCAAGTCTGACCCCCACGTTTAGTGCGACGTTTAGGTCCATGCTAAACATTGATCTAGCCGTTGTGAATATCATGTTCGCATTGTCAAGAACATATTGCATGTGTATCATTGTACACAGACCACGCTCGTAAGTCTTTCGAGACAAGTGGACAAATGCCATTATCCGAACCCCAAACTACTAGCCAATTGCAACCTGATAGCAAGCTGACAACAGTATCATAGTATACCCAGAGCGTGGGCGTTCTTGCCGCCCGTGCGACCTTCTTGAGAAGATAAAACTTGGGAACAAGTGACCGAGTCCACTGCATGGAATGACACTGGAAAGTGTCTACAAGACGAACTCGGTAGATTGATAGTGAGTTCCAGTTTTGTAGTGATTCAGTGCACGCCGCATCACGGCGGCAACCGATTCTGATGGCGAGGCACGCTAGAGCTCCGAGCTCAAATACCATCCTGGGTCATGCCGTCCTATTTACGGCTTTAAACTTAAAGCCTTATTTACCTCCCATTCCCATCCCCTCTCTTTCACTGAGCAGAACAATGACCGACATTCATTCAGCTGCGGATGATAGCCGCCAGGCGCTTCAGAGGAGACTCTCGGCATTAAGCTCATCAAGTGCCAAAGAAAAGGTAGATGTCGAACAAGTCAGTGCAGTCGGTAAGAACGATAAGGAAGAGCGACCCCAGGATCCAAGAGTGTTCGATAAGAAACTCCGAGTCGTCTTTCTCATTGGCCTAGCTGCGTTAATCCTTGGTTGGTGGATTTCTTCCACCGTATTGAAAGCGACACGCGGTAGATGGCAAGTGTCCCGTTCCTAAGATGCTTCGTGCGTGCTCACAAGTTCTACAGGGTTGTACAAACGATCTTCGCTTGGTTCTTTTTAACGTAAGTTTAAACATATATCCCACGTTTCTAAGGCCTAATGAGCTTCACTTCCAGCGTCATCGCGTTTCGGTTTATCCCAAACTCAGTGGTCACACGTCCAGTAGCCGCTGTATGGATCCCTTTAGTCCAGGAGCCTTGGTACCGTCTCCCTCGCTATTCGAGATTGACCATCGGTTGGCTGTGCCTCGTCACCATTGTTTTCGGATCCGCTTTTGGTCTACCACTCGCTGCAGTGCGCAGAATTATCCAATGAATCTTATCAATATTGATCTACCACACAGGGCGATGACTATGGGCATAGAGCGATCTCCGTGTTGGGCTTGTTCGTTTTCCAATGCGGCTTCTACCTCTCCTCCACCAACCGCTCTGTCATATGCTGGTACGCGCTGCGATTTTGACCTGTCGAGTCATCTGAAAGTGTAAAGGCCCACTGTCATTGTCGGGCTGTTCATTCAGCAAGCTATTGCCCTTTTCGTGCTCAAGACAGGAGCTGGCTACTCACTATTCCACTACGTTGCGAGTCTGGCGTATGACTTCCTAACGCAGGCTTACGTTGGTGCACAATTCTTCTTCGATGCGGAAACCATTGCCAAAAACTGGTTTTTCGTCAATACTGTTAGTTAATGATGTCTGTATGCCTTTCTGCATCACTGATGGATCACAGCTTGCAGCCATTATATTCTTCATTGCAACTGTGCAAATGTTTTATTATGTGGGTCTTTTTGGTTCTTTATCGATCCTGGTGCTGATTGACGTGTACAGCTCGGAGTGATGCAATGGATTGTTAAAGGATTGTAAGTACGATCTTTTGTTCCACCGGATCTAGTCACGTAATCAAACAAGCGCGTGGTTCTTCTTCAAACTGATGAATGTCTCCGGTGCCGAGGCTGTCGTCGCCTCTGCCTCGCCATGGGTTGGCCAAGGAGAGTCAGCTTGTTTGGTCAAGCCATATGTAAACGTTATGACACCATCTGAGATTCACCTTGTCATGACATCCGGTGAGTGCAAGCAACTCGCCATGGGGGTTGTCATTGACAAAGGTTACTTAGGGTTTTCGACTATCTCCGGTGCGGTCCTCAGTGCATACATTTCACTCGGCGTTCCTCCTCAGAATCTTGTGACATCTTCTGTCATGAGCATCCCTGCCTCCATAGCTATCAGCAAAATACGTATCCCGGAAGTGGATGTACCTGTAACCCGCGAACGTATTGTCGTCGATCGTGGAGAAGAGAACCCCGATGATGCTCCTGTGAACGCACTCCACGCATTTTCCAAGGGTGCCCTGTTCGGACTGAATGTCGCTGGGCAAATTTTGTGGGATTTCTCTTTCAAAAGAGCATTCCACGTGCTGATGTGATTTCTATGCAGGACAAATGTACTTACCATTCTGTCCCTTATCGCAACTATCAATGGCATATTGACTTGGGTTGGCCGCGGATTCGGAATTCACCAACTTACTTTGCAACTTATTTTGGGATATATTGGATACCCTCTCGTGTTCTTCCTCGGTCTGTAACGTATCCAGATTTATCTGTGGCTGACCTTCTCATGAATTTCCTAACCAGGTGTACCGTTTCCCGAGATCCTACGCGTATCTCAGCTGCTTGCCACGAAATTGATTGAAAACGAGTTCGCAGGTTATCTCGGTGCGTAATTGGTTCATCCGAGGGATCATATAGTAATAATACTTGATGAACTCGATCCAGAACTTCAAGCTATTCAGGCTAGCTCAAATCCTCTCTCCCTGCGTGCATACACGATTGCTTCGTACTCACTTTGTGGTTTTGCAAACCTGGGTTCATTGGGTATCCAGATTGGTGTGCTCAGCGCCGTCGCACCGTCGCAGGCAAAAACCATTGCGAGGTTGGCTGGGTCGGCTATGATTTGCGGATTTATTTCGTGAGCCTTTTTACTTTTCTAAACACGTTCCTGCCTCACATGCACCCTCCAGGACTCTGCAAACTGCTGGCATCGCGTATGTGTTGGCATCTCGAATGGCTGCCACAATACTGATTGATCTTCACAGGGGAATGTTGATCTAATATACCATTGTCTCATCCAACGGTCTTATGAAAACCCGATCGTGTTTTATTCCTCGTTCAATGATTGAAGTTTGCGTTTCCGACATGTAGATGTTAAGAGGGCTTCGTTTAAATGTATATCACTTTGTCGTATCTGATCAATCTACTAAAGCTCTCTTCTGTCTCCAAGCGGAGTAGGCATATTCGATCACGCTCCGCGCCTATTCATGTCATGGAGCAAGTTTCTTGCAGGTCTCAGCCGAATTCTAAAGTCGCTCGGAAGCTAGATTTAAGCAATTTGGGGAAGTAATGTTCTACAGACGATCTGTGGCTTATCTCGAATGATGACCATAGTACCTGCATATCCGGCGAGCATGAGTACGGAACAGTCCACCTACGTCGAACTTGCCAGGGATAGACTCGCTGTCAGCCGCAATCCTGTCTCCCTTAGCTGACCGGAAGGACTGGTCATTGTCAGCCGCCAGCGTATTTATGACATTCCGAGCGTACTTTCTATCGCAACAATGGCGCCTACACCTTCACCCATCCTTGTCCATTCATCGAACCCCCCTTCTGCTAGACACCTTCACCGCTTCCGTCGTCAGACGTTGCCTTTCGCCCATAATCCACCAGGGCAATCGGCTTCACGCACGAAACAATCCAAGCCACGCATACTGGACGCCGCGTTACAACCATCAGTGGTTCTCGAAGGCCCACCGCCATCTCCAATCGCTCCTACGCCATCCGAGTCAGTTGTGCTTGCCCCCGAACCCTCAGCGATCCCAGTCAGGGATAATCAATCTCAAGGGCCAAGTCCACCTGAAGATATGGCAGGAAATATAGTAGCGGCGGTCGTCGTCGTCGTCCTCATCTTGGGTGGCCTCATCGGCCTGGTCGTTGGAGGGGAAATGCTGCGAAGGCGAGCAAGGACCACAGGGAAAAACGTTTCACCTCCGCCCTCGAGGTGTTTTGGACGCCGAAAGTCCAAGCCCACCAAGAACGCGACCGGGTCGCCACAGCAGCGTATCAAAACGAGCCGTGAACAGTTTCCATACGACGAAAAAACGTCGAGCCCGCTCACTCGACCACCACCCGTTCTCAATAGGGAGCGTCAACGAAGGCTTTCTGATGTGTGGCCGATCCGCAGCTTGTCCCGAGCTCTGTGTAATCACCGATCGCGCCCAGAGCAAGTTGGACGTAGTGTTGAACGTTCTCCACCGGTAGCCAGTCCACAGACGACCTGGTCCGACTTCTCCCCAGTTTCGCTCTACGTGGCACCACCTCGCACTGTCTTGTCTCGCATACCGGAAGAACTTGAGGACTGTGAAAGCCAAACGGACATTGCAGTCATCCTGGGCGTCGCACTCCAACGATCGCTCGAGCCCGACTCTGTGGTATCAACCCCTCAGACGAAACCACCCAAGTCGTCGCATACCATGCTCCCGGAGGGCTTCAG
This sequence comes from Gastroboletus turbinatus, assembly GCA_038090655.1. Taxonomy (NCBI): domain Eukaryota; kingdom Fungi; phylum Basidiomycota; class Agaricomycetes; order Boletales; family Boletaceae; genus Gastroboletus; species Gastroboletus turbinatus. Next base: position 31,749 of record JBBPND010000004.1, read on the forward strand.
TGGGCCGGAATCATCGATAACAACAGAGCGACGTGGTTCGCAGGATTGTCAAACCATACACAAGGCAGGGACGAGGGACGAAGACACTAAGTCGTTGGGAAGCTCGGCTCCGGATATGACTTCAGACGGGGGCGAATCAAGTAGGTCATCGATGGCATCGTTGGAGAGCCTTGAAAGCGGGAATGATAGGGAGAGTCTCAAGGAAGAGGTATTTGAACTAAGACGGGCGCAAACGAGGAGCATGCAAATGAACAAGGGAGTGTTACTCTCTCTCGGCTTGAAGATCCTGGATGACGGCCAAAACCTCGGGCCAACGCATGGGGAACCCGAGTGTGGTCCTTCACGATCACCTTCCGCACCGGACGCAGAGGGTGGCAAGGACTATGTTGAGCGGGAAATGAGTCTAGCGATGCTTGGTGGAAGCTTTAGTGCGGTTAGCCTGGACGAGTTTCCTTCACCACCTTCGATGCTTCCGATGATTCCGAGTTTTGTCTCCGGTTTCTAATGTGAATGATACATCTGGATTCTGTATCGTGGCGATGGTTATTGCAAGCAGTTTGATAAAACGCAACGGTGGTATGTACTTGGAAATCCCAGTCCACCTTGGCGTTCTTCGAGCACTCTCTCCAACTAGTCGTGTCTTCCGCCCGAGAACCTGTTTGAATTGTGCGCGTTCGGTGCCCCAATGTTGCTTCCAGCCCGGTCAGCCTCCAAATCGAATGACAGGAATACATTGTTATGTTTGGATGTGGCCAGGTCCATCAAGGCAGCTTCGGTGGGAGATTGAGTCATGGTGGATCGTGACTCAGTAGGTACAGGAGGTCTCGGAAATTCGTTCGGCCCAGGCGAGGCTCAGAGCGGCGCTGCTACGGAACTCCTTCGAGCCCATGTTCTGGTTTTGTGTCTTAGATGGGCTTTCACCTGTCTTTCAAAGCTATTGTCAAACATTCGCTTGGTGACCTGGCAGGTACATACCTTTCTGACTCAAACAATAGGATGAGTTATTATAATAACTGCCAACATTATGCACAATTGTTTGGAATGTTCGACTCTCCCACTCGGCCCCAATTCTCATCCTGATGTCAATGACTTTGCTAACAAGACTTGGCCCTAGTCTCATATGTGCCACGTTAGCCCTTGCTTTCGGTTTTGCTCTATACCATGTCTCCACAACCCCTCAACGCAACCCGCTCCGAAAAGTGGCCGGACCAGCTGTACGAACCCTCTTCGGAAACCACATGGCTTTCGTACTCGAGTGTGTACTTGCACTCCAGTGTCTTTTACCCTGCCTTATCAGCGTTCCGTAGTCCGTCTAGGTCCCCCAAGACCCATGCCCAGTATGTTAAGGCATATGGTAGGAACATCCGTATAAGGGGGGTTGGCCCTGTAGGTGTGTTCAAGGCTGCATTTCGAATCCAACTCATTACATCACAGTGGGAAAACCGACTCCTTCCCCTTGATCCTGTCTCTGTGAACCATGTGCTCAAGAACAGTACCATCTATGAGAAACCCTGGCAGTCACGCAGACTGATTGCGGGTCTCATTGGCTGTGGTATGCTTGCTGCAGAAGGCCATGTTCACAGGCGCCAACGGCGGGTTGCTACGCCCGCCTTTTCCATTCAAAACTTGAGAGCACTCGTGCCTCTCGTGTTTCGCAAGGGAAATGAGCTTCAAGATAAATGGTTCGAACTTCTGGACAAGCCTCCTACCAAAGAGGAGGGGATTGAAATTGACGTATGTCATTGGATCAGTCGAGCTACATTTGACGTGATCGGCCTGGCGGGTGAGATCTTCCTCGGTTGGCGCAGACAACAAAGTAACAGGCCAGCAGGATTTGATTATCACTTCAACGCCATCCAAAATGAATCGGACGAACTCTTTTCTGCTTACAAGGAGATGTTCAAAATTGCTCAGGGCAGTGCAATTCGAACGGTACTTGGAATATATTTCCCCATTCTCGACGTACTGTTTGTGAGTAGGCACGGCACAGTTTCAGAGTGTTTGTGACATACCTTTTGCACAGCCGGACGAACGGGCCAAGACGATCAAACGTTGCCATACTGTCATTAACCGGGTCGCTGGAAAACTCATTCAGTCGAAGAAAGCCAGAATTATGGAATGCCAAAAAAGCGGCATTGGGTACATGGAGAAGGATCTAATTAGTCTCTTGCGTGGGTGATTAGCGAGCTCTTTACTGAGAAGCCCAATCTGACAAAACTCTTTAGTGAAATCAAACATGGCAACAGACTTGCCCCCTGATCAGCGGATTTCAGACGAAGACATCCTTCACAACATCAACACATTCATGTTTGCGGGCTCTGATACCACTTCCCTTGCTGTCACGTGGACTTTGGTCCAGCTGGCCAGACATCCCGAAATTCAGACTCGCCTTCGTGCTGAGCTGCTCAACATTGTGCCATCAACGCCACTGTCTCGCTTGTCAACTGAGGAAATCGAATCATTGCACACTGTAGTATCCAACCATCACTACCTGAACAACGTAGTTCGTGAGTCATTGCGGCTTGTACCACCAGTACATTCCTCTTTGCGCGTTGCCACTCAAGATGACGAGCTACCGACATCATACCCTGTACATCTCCGCGACGGAAGCATATCGGATCAGAGGTCCATCCATATACGGAAGGGGGAGTTCGTACACGTACCTATAGAGGCTTTCAACCTGGACAAAGAGATTTGGGGCGAGAATGCATGGGAATTCGAGTGAGTCTCTGGTCGAGAGCATTGAAAAATACGCTCACGACCGACTTTGGTTGCCAGCCCTGATCGCTGGGATCATCTCCCTGAGGCTGTCGAGGCGCTGCCGGGGCTCTATTCCAACCTTCTCACTTTCTCGGCCGGTCCTAGGGTATGTCTTTCTTTACTAATGACACTCATGTTGACCCACGACCTTTTAGTCCTGCATTGGCATGCGCTTTTCGATGATCGAGATGAAGACATTCCTGTACATTCTCCTGACCAGCTTCATTTTCGCCGAGACGAACAAAATTTGCAAAGCCAACGTGTAAGCAGCCACGCTTTCTTTCACCGCGCCACACAGCAACTCATCCCGGGTCTTCTCAGTGTACTCACGCGTCCCTACATCTCTGGTCAATTCACGAAAGGCAGCCAGTGCCCGCTGTTGGTGAAAAAGATCGGAAGTTAATCTTATCCATTTTCACTTCACAGGCGATTTATTAAACTTCTCCTTCTGTAACATTTGGATACTTGTTCGCTTTGCATTATCTATGTTTCCTGCGGTGTCGTGGTGTTGGACGAGGTGACCATCTACATGCAATCTTTATTACCTGACGCACACATCAGATTAAGTATGTCACTTGCAATTTCACTCATTTAGCAATCGTTGAACGGACGAGTTTAACGTGCGATCGAATTGCCGAATAGTCTATCAATTCAACTGGTTGTAACATATCAAGATTACACTGGTAGACACGAAAGGACAGGCAGAAGAGTACAGCGTAGAGCATACACGAGATCGTAAATTTAACTACAGGATTAGTTTGTTGCTAGGGATACATCGAAGAGTAACAAGTAAATTATACGCACGAACCAATAACGACAGATAGTATTAGACACGGGCGCTCTGGATGGTGGCCGTTTCTCGCCCAGTAATTGAAGGCTTTGTGGATCCCGTCAAATTCTTCCCCCATGCAATTACCCCTCGGCTCACTCTCCTGGCGACTCTAACCAGACTCTTCATTTTCTCCTTGCTCGCCACCTGACGAAAAGAGGCTCGCCGTTTCTGCGAAGCCTCCTCCGCGAGAGGAATGTCCATGTCCATGAATGAACCAGGGGTGTGATCCTCCTCACGATGCTCGTCGTCCAAGGGGACTACTGGGCAGGTTCGTGGCACGACGTACTGGTGAAGCGGAACCGATCTTGATACAGGTGGAAGAGGGCCCGAGAAGTGACAATCAACCGCAGGACATGACGGTTTGCGACGCATAATCTCGTGAGTCGATTGCTGTTTTTTCAAGTACCGTGGAGGGGGGAGAGATGGACGTTTATCCTTCCGTTGTGCGACGTGATCAGGGGACTGTCCTTCGGACTGCGACTTGCGATGATTACCCGGTGCGTGTGCCTCTAATTTCCGCAAACTGTATTCCAGTCTATCTAGTGAGGAGCACCGGTTGGCCGAAGGATTCAGAGTCGGCTTCGGGGGAGGTTCACGAGGATGAGAGAATGTTTCGTCCAGCTCGACTGCGTTCCGGTGATACGTGTTACTGAGTGGGGGCTCGAAGTGAAATACCTGTCCCTGGCGTCTCCGTGGGGATAGAGATGGACGCACAGTGTCAGCGCCCTTGTGGCGAACGATTGGTGTTACAAGGTCTCTTGGTCTGACTGGCGGAGGTTTTTCATTGAACAGGCTTGCATTGGCATTGTCGATGTGTGGGTTGGTGCTTGGGGGGATAGGGGTACTGGATGGATGAACTTGTACGTTCGCATTTGTGGGGCCTGGAAGACTAGTGTTCGTGTGTTTGCGAGAAGCAAGAGATTTGGTGGGTGTAAGGCTGAGGGGTAGAATGTCGGGTACTTGTTTTGGTCCATCGGGGACAAGGGGACAACAGTCGCCGGGCGAAAGGTGGTCGTCGTCCGCAGCCAGCCCGACAAGAAGGCTGACCTCGTGGATGAGAAGGCTATAGCGTGAAGGATCGGGAAGTTCGTTAGGGTCCATGAGGGCAGAATGAGTGGCTTCCCATGAGAAGGCATCGTTGGCACAATCTTGCGACACTAGCGGGACGCGAGGCGCGTTGTGTGGACGAAGGGGCGGGGAGCTTTCGAACCGGTCGTACATTTCCCACCTGCCCCTGTTCTTCAGAAATGCCTGTGTCTTGCTCATATCGTTGTCGGACAAGAAAGATGAGTCCGTTTTCGGAGATGGGACCGAGGGCTGTAGTCATAAGTGGGTGATAGAAGATTCGTGGGGCGATCCTCTCACCATTTTGTCAAATTGGACGTCAAGCCGGAGAGTGAAGTCGTCGGGAGTGACAATGGCAGGCACGGGGGAAAAGCAGGATTGTGGAGTAGGCGGGGAGAGTTGATCTTGGGTGGCCGAGCTTGGCGACCGCGAATGAGTGCGACTGAAAATACGGGGGTTGGATCATTAGCTGACAGGACGGGACGGTGATAGACTCACCTCCACGCGGACGAGGGCGAGGACGGGAAGTCGTCGAGAGGGGGCGGGCGGGGAGAGGGTCGCATGGGGGGGAGTGAAAAACTGGACAAGGATGGACAAGGTGGACACTAAATAGTCGTTTTGGCATTCTGAACGCGCATATATCCTGCTCTCGGAGAAGATCACTCTCCCCGCCGCTCTCGTTTTCAATTTCCAGATATCATTGTTTGCAAATGCTCGGCGAAGAAGAAAAAAAAAACACGTCTACGGCGACCGACTCGTGAACGAGGAATTTGTCAGAGGAAATGCATTTAGTCTTGTCTGCGTTGCTAACAACGGGTCAATATGTTCCACAATGGCAAAGTCACGACGTGACGTGACCGAGTCATGTCACACCACAACGATCAATGTCTGGTCATCTGTCCCCAATGCACAATGCATGGCAATCGATGGGTTGCGAGTACTACAATAACAACAACAAAAGAGTCGTCCTCACGCAACTAATATGCCTTCTTGCCTGCCGTGAGCTGCAGGTGGGCGCTGTGCTCATCATAAGGCACCTTCGTGACTGGTATCTCTCGCCACAAGTCGGGCGTGAGGAACGCGTATGTTTTGGTAATCTGCCAGAAGCGTAAGGAGCGTAATAATGAAACAAAAGTGAACCATACAGCGACAAAGGTGGCCTTCAAAAAGTTACCCATCGTAGCCGTCGATCCCTTGGACTGCGTATAGCAATCCTCCACACCGGCCAACTGCAACAGTCGCTTGGAGGCTGGCGCAGCGACGATACCAGTGCCTCGCGGAGCAGGAATCAATCTGCACATGACAGATCCAACCTTACCGCTGACCTTGGATGGCACCGTGTGTGGTTCACCAAGCTTAGCACCCCAATAACCTCTCCGTACCGGGATCACAGACAGTTTGGCGAGGATGATAGCGCCGCGGATAGCGGTAGCGACTTCCTTGGCGCATTTAACACCCAGTCCGACATGTCCGTCGAAGTCACCGATAGCGACAAAGGCTTTGAATCTTGTACGCTGACCGGCGCGAGTCTGCTTTTGAACAGGCATGATTTTCATGACTTCGTCCTTGAGCTTTGGCAGGAAGAAGTCGACGATCTGGAATTCTTTCACAGGCAGGGAGAAGAGGTAAATCTCCTCCAGAGACTTGATTTTCCCGTCCTTGACTAAACGTCCGAGCTTGGTGACGGGGACCCTGCGCGTAGCCAGTTAGATCACATCCTCATGCAAGGGTCTCAGTACAAACCAATCCTTTTCTTCGTCCTTGCGACCCCCACGACGCGGACCACGACGACCCCGACCACGGTCACCGCGACCTCGTCCGAATCCACCCCTTCCTCGTCCTGTGTCAGCCATATTTGTTTCCAAAAGATACTGTGTTCACAGGATCAGTAAGGTGTGACATCCAATGCAGCAGAGAGACATCCAGCTGGGGAACAGCCAGGTCGCGTCCAGTCTTTGCAAGGATCGCGACATAGCGTGAGTTGTCCCTGCGGAGAGGCTGGGTGGGGAGAAGATACTTACTGATCAAGTTGGCGGCGTCGAGTTCGCTGTTGGACAGTGTCCTGTCGATATCGCAGTCCACCAGGCACGCGATTGGTGCCACAGCCTGCCCTGAACTCGCCACGAGACCCCACACACCCTCCCTATTGGCCTGTCGACTACCAATCAACAGCCACGAGAGGAATGTCGGGAAACGGACCATTGCGCATTTGAGACCTATTATGAGTTTGAGCTGTGAGCGAAACAGGTCCTCTCCATGATGTATAGTTTGTGTGGTGGGCGATGTGGAGTGTGGATGGGGTATCCGGGGGACACAAGGTGATCCGATATGGGTGGCGTCGCAAGGCAACCCTTGCATCAGCACCAGCACCATCCAGCTGCTTTCTACTGCACTCGCAACAAGCAAGGTACTTTCCCTTCTCTCCCCGACGCCGTCAACAACATTCATATTTCTGTGTCTGTAGCACATTTCTATCACCCGTCTCCGCAGTCACGTTGGAACAACATGTCGCAGCCTTCTATCTCCAATCGTACGGAACAACAATTTAGTCTTTGCCCCACGTTCGTACACTTCCGCCCGGCATATCTTTTCCCTCTCATTTTCCTTTTATTTAGCAACGGCCGTCACGCCGTTGGAGATGGGGCATTCACTTCCGACAACATTCCGAGGGTACTTGCCGTCTGCCACATGCAGGGCACCAACGACATGTACTATTACTCTACTACGTTCTCTGGCGGACCCGGAGTACGTCCCCTGTTGTCGCTAATCGCGCATCTTGACTTACCCTTCCAGTGGCGCTTTTGACATCCCTAACGCAAAATGCCCTCCTGACGGAGGGTCGTCAGACTGTGTGACAGGCGGTCTGGCGCCTATGATTTCCCAATCTCCCGATTCATCATTTTCGCCTTCCCCTCCCGAGAAAACAACGAGTCCGATCAATAATCATTTCACCAGTACTCGAATCCCAACCACTGTACCACCAAGATACATTCATGCAAGATTCGAGTCTCCCTATGGTCTCCCCACTCCACCATTGACCCCAGACGACAGCGACGCGAGCGGTGCTCATGGTATATTTACCAAGCATTCAAAGGATGCTCTGGATCTTCTCTTGAACATCTTTCCTCGTAACGGATTGAGCATTTTACCCTTTGCTAAAAGCGTCGTTGTCTCTGTGCCAAATATGGGAGCTACTTTCGACGGAGTCGTCCTCGAATTGCCCGGAAAGCCGAAGACCCTCTACGTCGATGGTAAAAATGCCCCAGCCGTCAGCCTTCGCGAAAGGTAAAATTTTATATTGTTGAACTTGTGTCCAACTGACATTGAAATCGTGCAGTATCGTCGCCCTCTTGGAGCTCGCCGATGAATACCTGCAATCTTCTGCACTTGTGATCGTTCTCGACAAGTCGTTCGATGGGCTGAACGATCTCTTACATTCACTCATGTACGTCGGTGGAAGTATTGTCACTAAACCACCCTTCCAGGTTAACCCAGCGTATATTCTTGTGGGGTTGGAGATCTGAGTTGGCGAACTGATACCATGGTCAAGGGAATGTGTTTGTTGAACATCCCTGTTGTCGGGTTGAACCGCGTCGTAATTTCGAATGCAAATAGTCTCCTATGTACATCCACCAATGGCATTGCTTCTGTTCTGTGCCCCAGTTGATTGACTCGAGACTATTAGGGCAAGTGGTTCTTGACGCCGTTGAGTTTGCTTGTCCCACCATTGAACACTCCCAACTTTCGTGATGGCTGGTTTGATGGATATTCTCCTTGCCTTGGTCAAAGTCTTGTGTGGTGGTTCGACTACTCAAGCTCAAGAACAGCCGCCTGCCGAATACCAGAAACCTCATGCAGAACGACCACCTTACCAACATGCGACAACCACCCGCCCCGAACATCACCGCCAAGTATGTGTTGTCCCGTATATGGCGCCCTTGGATGGCCAACTGTTACTCGAATGCGTCACAAACGAGACAGCACCCTTGACACATTCATACACAGGAACAAGAACTGAAGCCAATATCTCAGCCTCGTCCAGACCATAGACCACATCAGGTACGTCTGCTACGGGCCTTTTCTCGCTTCGTAGTGCATGACTCGCCTCTCTCAAGGACCAGAACCAGATCAACCAGCATGATGAACATTATATGGCCCTCCGCGCCAAAGCGAACGATCATGGTGACTTGATGGCGCAGTGTTTTCAAGAAAGTCATGAAGCCTACGGTCGGGGTGATGGCGCACGTACCAAGGAACTTTCACAGAAAGGGAAACAACATGAACGCACGATGGAGAGCCTCAATGCTGAAGCCAGTGCTTGGATATTCAGACGTGAGTGGGATCCTTTATCCGCGGAGCACCATGCTGGACCTTGCGACTTGGGATAGAGAATAACCTGGTATGGCATCGCCGAGCGCTGTTTCTTTCTTTCTCTATTCAAGTGACGCTCGACAGGATAGTAAACCCGGGGAAATCGATCTCCACGGCTTGTATGTCAAAGAGGCAGTTTCATACGTCGATAAGAGCATTCAAGAAGCTCGACAAAGGGGCGACGCTGAAATTCGGCTCGTTGTTGGCAAGTCGCACCCCTCATCACGAGACTTGCACTCAACAATTATTTTAGGCAAGGGCCTGCATTCCAATGGCCATGTCGCAAAGATCAAGCCTGCTATCGAGGATCTCATGAAGAAGTAGGCAATGAGCCACCTAATATAACGACCTCCCATGTCATTCACCATGTTTTTATAGGCACAACATACCCACGGAAGTTGACCCGCGTAACGATGGTGTACTCGTCGCGCGGTTGTTTTAGGATCGACTGCAGGAACGTTGGCGCCTATAGGCATCCGTTGACCGCGGCCCATACATTCTGCCCGAACACCTGACCAGGACTCTTGATACCAATTTGTCATAGCTGTGATATGATTGTGAAGTATACCCGTCCCGCACTCCCCGCAGCTGGGTCGATTTCACAAGACCGTGATCTTGATCTTGCTCCTTTGTCCGTGATGCCGGGCCGTGATGTCTATATGGGTCTCTAGGAGTCACTGCTGATTACGACTGTTCTGTACAATTTATGTAAAGAATATTAATTGGATTGAAATTGCGTGTAGTGCGGCTGTATTAATGTCATTTAGATAGATAGATACACTGCAAATAATTATGGGCAACTACACCTTGTGAGAACGTGAACTCTATTTACAACGCCAACGAATGGACTCGGGTGTTTATCAATCTCGTATGACGACTACTCTACTCCAGGTAGACCTCGTCTCAGACCACTAGATGTCGTGCTCTAATATCTTCAATCAATCCACTCGCCGAACCCGACATATTCTCCGTTACATCGCTCATCAACCTTGCAGGCATGCGTCCACGAGTTCTAATCCATATCCATATCCTGCGCATTCGAATCCGCAACCGCACCAAATTTTCCACCTCCCCAGATCCGCCACTCAGCAGCAGATAAAAGAACGATGTCGGTTGAAACTCTTCTGCATGCGCTCGTCCAACGGTCAACTCAATGCATTTTTTGTGTGTGATTAGACTATGACCTCGTTCGCATCTATCACCCGGATTCCCCCGTCGCTCGGAACTACCCTGCGGAGATAGCTCAAGCCCGGTTCCAGGCTATATCCAAGTCGTACGATCTCATGCGGGGCAAGAGTGCCATTACCGGAGAAGTACTGACGAGTCGCGAACGGTATGCGGATCCAACACGATTTAGACCCAAGGCGCCGAGGCGTCCCCATTTCGACGAGACCACGGGCGATGAACGCTGGAAGGAGAGAGTTTTGTTCGGGGTGACAGTGCTAGTCAGTCTTTCGTTTCATCATTCACGACGTCGTGCTCGGGATCATTGGGTTTGACGACGCCCCCTATAGGCCATCGTTGCGTTTGTCGCGCAAACCACCGTCGCTCGCCATAAAGCCATCGTTCAGGCCACAAATAGTACTCGGACGAGTTCGTCTCGCTCAAAGTATTCCTTGGATGACGAAGCGTTGGCCGAACCAACCGAGTCCGTACATTCGCGGTGATCATGATCGTTTACGGTGGCCCGTCAAATTATGTATTTACCCGGTGGGGATTTGCGAGCAAGAAACGCGCAGAATTGGAACGGTTTCGCTTGACAAACCTGAGGCCCATATGGCTGGAGACATGGCCACGATAGCAGCTTGAGTGATTGGCCAGTGAACGGTGCAAACTTCAGACTGGTCGTCCAAAATTGGGGTTGATGGCGAGAGCTCGGATCTGATCGTGGCGTCAAATGCACTTCCTCCGAGCCTTGGGAAGAAAGCGGCGAGGTTTGGCAGCGTGCGGACTGGGACTGCGTTAGGTTTGCAGTGGTTGCTTGGATCTGGATCTTCCAACCCCTGAATGCATCTTCAAACATATGTATGTACCTCGACTGTATTTATGTAGGTGGAATCCAAAAAAAAAATCATGCTTGGATCGCACCGCGTAAATTCGAGCTGTATCCGAGTTCGACACGTCGATGCGTGCATTGACTTCGGGCAAGATTGACGCATGGGTTCGAGGACGACACGTACATACATAGCAAATTTTCGTGCGAGGGGGGTTTTGAAAAATCTAACCTGGACAGTTGGGTGTGAGCTTCTTGCAAGCTTCCACAGTAACAACAAGCCTTGGAGACGATATGACTACAACATTTGGTATTTACAGTAGGGATATAATGGTATGGAGGATAGATGTCAAACAGTAGCACAGCGTAGCAACACCTGTCGTAAACATTCGTAACATTCTATAGCAGGAAGAATGCTGGGGGGGTATCTTCAAGTTACGGGTCAATAACGTCCGATAAAAGATAGAGCTTGGCCATGTGAACTTCTGGTCTCTCTGTCTCGCGATAAATAACTAGGTTCAATGGCTGCGTTGTCAGAACTCGGTCCATGATATGCATAGACTGGATTATAATCCCAATCACTCGCCCAGCCAGTTCTATGAAATAATGTAAGTAACACGCCATAATGCATACCGACACACATACCTTGTTTGGTTAGGGCCCACATTACTCACAGTGTTTTGGTGTATCGGCACAGAAGAAACAGAGCCACCATAAGACGCGCGGCTGGCTATGGCATACTGTCGGCAGATAGAGGGGTCGTGTTGTGTTTTGGGTGTTTCATCCATGACCCTTTCATCAAATAGGGAGGCTGGTCGAGAGTGGATGCTGGATGTTGATGACCTTCGGTCACTGAGTTCCGTATGCATGGAAAGTCTATCGTAACCCCGTTGGGATCGAAACGTGGTGGTTTGCGTTGGTATGGATTGGTCGAGTTGACACGAAGTGGACGAAGGTGAGAATGGCAGAGTACTGGGCACAGGATACCGGGTAATATGAGCGTACTCAAAGAAGTGAGGGCTGGGCTCGGACGGCTCAACCTGGGTATCATAGGTGTACGTATTGATGGGTGGTGGAGCAATGCGATATTCGGGCGGTGGGTTTCGGCAATCCCCAAGTATTGTATAATCTGGCGGAGCAGCGTCGTGGTAAGCGCGATCATCCAACCTGGGAGGGTAATGGCGTGAAAGAGGGTCATTCATGGGGATGCTTGGTTCAAAACCGCCGAGACTATGAGGGAACGAAGAGCTGAGATCATTCCTGTTTGAGCAGCATTTAGTGGATTTCGCGAAAAAGGGCAATTAATGCTGACAAGTACATTTCCGCGTTCCTCCAGCGAGGTTTGACCGCTTCCAATGCCTCGATAAAAACCGAAACATCTTCGAGTAGCTCAGCCATGGCTAGAGATAGAGGGGACTTGACGTCTTCAAATGCGTCGCATCTCATTTGATTGCGTTCTTGCCATTTCAGATCCCAAAAGTTCATGAGCAAAATCGCGGCGCAGACATGTGAACCCAAGATGAGGGTAGGGATGTTCGAGTAACCGCGGCTCATTTGAGCCTTTAGGATGCGGGAAACGCATTTGCCAGCGTTGACACAAATTCCAATACAGGGGATGGGCATATTGATATGTGGGACAATGTTCATAGGAGATTGAAGAGACGGCGGGCCAAAAGGTCGATAAATGATTATCTGGATCATATAGTAGGTGATGTATAGCGTTGCCGACTGGTTTGAAAACAGTGGGTCTTCGATGTGAGGTGACCAGTGTACTGACAGAAAGTTAACCTCGAAACGCAGAGCTTGCAAAGAAATCACGCTCACAATGTTTTGGGATCGAATCTATCCATTCGGTCAGGGCATGATTGAGTTGTGCTAAAACCTCCTGCCACCGCGGACGCGCGGCGCTGAAAAGTAACTTTGACCTATCAAGGGCATACTGCCAAAGATGTCAGCCAACAATTCGTTACGGAATGGGAAAACGCACGATCGTTCTCAGGGCATATGCCGCAATTTTTGTCAATTTGAGATGTGAATTAAAGCCGGCTATCTTTGATGGTTTGCCAAGGGGTTGTTGAAATGCCTTCTCTGGGTCTTCTGTTTCCCAGTACTCATCGTCGACTTCCAGTGGAAGCTCTGCATCGAACCTTCACAAACGAAAGGGTCAGTCACAACACGCGATCAGCAGAGGGGTCTGCTCTTACTCCTCCTCGCCTGAACAGCACGGCCGTCCCAGGGCACCACTTGCTGTTCTATCCTGAAGGACAAGAACCCAGAACGCCCTTTTCCACAGCTCCCCTTCAATGGTCGGTTTATCCCCGTAAATTTTCTTCCGATGTGCTCCGACATCCTGTGCTTTGCGGAGACCAACGCTGATGAACAGCCATGCAACCGGATCAAATGCTGTGCCTCGCAGGAACATGCCAAGCAACTGTTTGGTGATGGAATTAGCAAAACAACGTACAATAAACGTTTAATTACACTGACCGCCGTGGTCTGGACTTCAAATAGACCAGGCGGATGAAAGAGACTGAGTGAACCACGGTGAACATCTGTGATCGTGAGTATCCATACGTGCGGCAGCAATATAGCCACGCACCAACTGCAACGTTAAAGAATCTCCAACCAGCGCGCTGCCACTGGCATTTCTCAATGGGCCTTTTGGCCCGGGGAGCGTCATGTTTACTGTCATCGAGTACACGGGGATCATCACTCCAGCGGCTTGCAACAGCGAACAGAGATAAACAGAGGCATCCAAACCATATGTCCTTGTGCTGCAAGCCTTCTCTCCACTGTCGTTCGAACGTCGGGCGGTGAAATAACGGAAGGAATGGATTGACGTTTTCAAAATATAGTTTGACCAGGGTGTCAGCGAGGTCTTGGGGTGGAAATTCTTCAGCAAGTGAAAGGGACAGGTCCTCAAGTCGATGCTGAGAGCTTTCGAATGCAACTTCCCACTAAAAGAGAAATTAGATTCAAGCCTTTAGAGAGAGTGCTGAAAGATCGCAGACTCACTGGAGGGGTAGTCCAAAATTCGGGACGTCGCAATGCTGCAGCATTAATTGGGCTAGTGCTATCGCGACTTGAGCGACTGTGTTCCTCTCCACCAGTTACGCGGTTGACGTGTTGGTCTCTCAGCTTCCGGGTCGGTTCGATAAGCTTAAAGCAGCTGCTCTTGCCATGGAAACGAACTTGATTGTCCAACAAGGGACGGTGATCTTGAGTAGGTTCTAATCCCCGAATTGTCAAACGTTTCATTCCACGCGAAAGGCTGAGCTCTCCGACTTCCTCACTGTCCGAGGACGTAAAGTCATCTGATGACACATCTGTGTCGCTCCGAGGAGTACCTGCGGAACGCAAGTTATGGGAGCCAATGCATGTCAAGTGGTTTGTGGCCTTGGAAGAGGAGAGCGGGTTGGACTGTAAAGATCTTGAAGGTGAACCCTTTGGTCTGGAAGAAGATGCGGAGGGTGATGTTGACTTTTCGTGATGTGACATGCAGCTAGTGGATTCATCCTTCCAAGAGTCTCGAACGACCGGAGGTCCCAGCTCCTCGGAGAAATCGGCATCGGGACGGAGCTATGGAGAAGGCACGATTAGGTTATGCTGTAGCTACCCAGAGTGACGACAGCGGAAATAGAGGGAAGAGGGTGACATGACTGATTTGCAGAAAGCTAGTTCCCGGAGAAGGAATAAAGGGGTAACACGCGCAAAAAAGTACTCACGCGCCTAAGGAGTGCCTCCATCTTTTCTAACCTGTCCTCCAAGCTGGTAATATAACTATAAAAGGCACGTCAAGCGCGTAAGGTGACGTTGGACGAGTACTCACGCCTTCGGAGGACCTCTAGGCTTGGATGCCTCGCTGAAGAGGAGGTCAGGGAGGATGAGGGGAAGGGGAGTGAGTACGGACATATAAGAGCACGTTTTGCGGTTCTGTATGCAGTTTGTACAGATGTTGTCTGGCATGCGGGGGCCATCGCACTTTGTCTTCCTACGACGACAAGCGTCGCAAGCGCGCTCGATCTTGCGCTTACTGTAGATGGACTCTGGAGAGAAGGGCCCGGGGTGATGAATCGCGAGCATGGATGCGGGTGGTGGGAGGGAGTGGGAGGAGAAGGATGAGTCTGCGATTTCTATGACGTTGGTGGCGTGGAGGGAGTGAGGGTAGTAGGACTGCATGGGGGGGAGGGGGAAGCCAGATCGTCGACTGGATGGGGCAAGGGGATATAATTTTCGAGCGTAGTCAACGGACGACGAAATAAGTAGCTCGATCAACCAACCAGATCGGGTATTTTACTCATGCCGAAACTGTACTGCTAGCCATGAGCGGAGTCTCAATCCTGTGGGTCTGGCAGTTCGGTGCCGTCACCTGCCGGGAGTTACCATTTAACTAATAACTAGTGGTGGTGGGACCGTGCCTTGTCCTGGGAGTCGTCTTGTCATCCTTTACCAAGATTTACCTAAAAATACGTCCCTGGCTCCCTATCTTACAGATCAAACCTCACCCGCGGAACGCCCACTCGTCGTTGTGGGACATGTCTATCTTGTCTCGCCTTCTTCGGCTCGGACCGTCCACTCTACCATCACGTGGCCTTGCCTCGGCGTTGAATCGGCCCTCCCCTCCCCCACTCCCGCGCGAACAGCAACGAGAATTCGAAGACCTCCAGCGCGCCGCTCAAACCCCACCCCCTTCCCCAGAGCTCGCGCTCCATCCCGACGCGAGAACGCCCCTCAAGCCTGACTTTGAGGGCGACACCAACCCTCTCACAGGCGAGCAAGGTGGCCCAAAGACCGAGCCTGTCCGCAAGTGCGTCGAGGAAGACGACGGCGACTGGAGCTTCAAGGGTCGAGTCTCCGACTTTTAGATCAGGTACTTGCCTACGCTCTCTATCGCATCACCAACCTCTCACCCGCCTACGATAGTTTCCCCTCAAAATCTTCCCATGTCGTAAACGTAATCCTGGCCACTACGTCGTAGCCATTTTGCTTCAAAGTGCATTACAGAACGTTACATGTACACCGTGAAAGTAAATTAGAAGCGACATTTTTTCCACCTCTCAGAGGACCGACCGAACGAATCCTCATCGCCTAATTCCACGAGCTGCAGGCACACCACGACCGCGACGAGCTGTGAATACAAAAATGGTTAGTATGTTCCAGGCGCGCACACACACTCGTGATAATCACCGTTTGCTACAAAGGAGACGTCATGAACATGTCACCACTGCATGTGAAGAATCGGATCAACGAACCTCGCATAATAGTAGCACGTCCACGCGCTGTGCCAATACCGCGTCCCCGCATGGCATTCGGACCAACCCGTTTAAACCTGTTGACCCTCAGCCGCAGTGCAATGAATCAGCGCATTCGGACCCACATCGGAGCATTCTGGAGCATGTCTGGCACGATAAAGAATCTAACCATACTTCCCCTGATGTAGACCTGATCTAGCTGAGAGACACGCCCATCGCGTCCAGTCACAGTAATATCCTTCAAGGATATGTTAAGGTTGTCCTCGGCTGGAGGTAACGAGATGATCAGAACAGACATACAACACATGTAAAACATACGACCTTCTGCGAGTTTTCCGCGATAAAGCTGGCCAGTCTTGAGTTCTACAGTCACGATGTGACCAAGAGACTCGTGTAACAGCTTGACGGGAACACCAAGACCAGCTGTCGTCATTCTTTTTGATGATGGTCAGAGTGCAAGGTGTAGTGTTTGTGTGTGTTTGTCCCAATATCCCAATCAGTTCAATCTGGACACTGATTAGTCGTAGTGGCAGCTAGTGGCAGTCGCCATCGCCGGGTGATTGGACAACGCTGCATTTTTCTTGTTCTTGTTCTTTCTTTTTCGTTCACTACCTCGCAAGTCTCGCCCAGGTAGATCACACCTTCTGGCTTCACAGAGGTCGCGAACTAATCACGAATCGGAATCTCACAGCCTGAGCGTGACTTCTGCAGTCTGAAGAGTACACACTAGTACATCACCTGCGATGTCATTTCGCGACAGGCGCTCAACATCATTGCAGTCTTTGTTGGACGCGGTCGAGGTCCCGCCAAACGGTCCGCTCAGTGGTCCTTCCTCCGTGGATTGGCGAAGGCAACGCCTCCTTCGCATCGGCAATGGCAGCGCGCCTGGACCTCCGCGTCATATTTGTGATGACAGTCCAACTTCCGACGAAAGAACCTCATTGCGTAATGCCTCTAATGAGGAGAGTTACGGATCAATGCGACCACCCCTCGGCATGCGTTCATTCAGTACCTTTCACCGTCGCACTCTTCCTCCGTTACCTCCTCTTTCCGTCACACACGGAGCGTTCTCAGGACCACCTAGTCCATCTGCACGTAGTCCAACCTCTGTGCGGCCTACGCTCACTCGCCGTCTCTCTCAGAGGCCCATCTCTGCATACGACGCTCCTCTCGCCCGCTCCAAATTTTCCGTCCCTGACGACGATATCAACGTTCGAATCAACGGTTTCCGTGTATGGTACTCCTCCTTTTCGTCTATTGACTGGCTACACGATGCCATCAAAGATTCGGTTCGCTTTTCGAGATTAAGGCGCGGAAAATCGCTTCGCTCCCATCTACACCTCGCGTTTGACAAGAGTCTCGGGTGGATAATTGTGACAATCGTTGGGTTTTTAACCGCTGTCATCGCTTTCCTCGTCGTGCGATCTGAGCAGTGGTTCTTTGATGCAAAATACGGATATTGCACTACTGGGTGGTGGAAAGCTATGCGGTTTTGCTGCCCCGATGCTCACAATTTGCGTTCTTCAAATGAAGCTGGGTGCTCTGATTGGGTGAACTGGTCTGCTTCATTAACGCCGTGGATACATCGCGGGGCCATTGAGAATGATTACGTGGAATATATCAGCTATACCTTCATTGCGGTATGCGCTTTTCCTATGCGTGTATGTGCCTCTGATATCCATCACTTTCACCTCGTCAGGTTCTATGGGCGACAGCATCATCTCTTCTCACCATACACTTCACTGCTTCGACCTCGTTCACTACCCGCAAAGATTCCGGAGTTTTGTCTTCACGGTTCGATAAGACGGATGACAAGCATTCTATCTCTCCGATGAAGCGCAATATATTGTATTATGTATGTCCAAGAATCCGCTGGATAAGCCTAACAATCTCAGTTTGAACAAGGCCGCAGGAAGTGGTATACCGGAAATCAAAACGATTCTTTCAGGTACTCATTCCTCGACTTGCTCATGCATCGACTTTGTTTTTACGCCACGCACAGGCTTCGTGATCCATGGATATCTTGGTGGACGCACGCTGTTCATCAAGTCATTTGGTTTGGCACTCTCAGTTGGTTCGGGCCTATCGCTCGGTTAGTACTGTGCTGTTGTTCTCCCTGTCGCTTCTTCACTTACTCGCTGTCAGGAAAGGAAGGGCCTTTCGTTCACATTGCGAGCTGTGTTGGAAATATTGTCAGTCGATTCCACCGCAAATACGAAAACAATGAAGGTCTGTCCCCTTTTTGCAGATATGGGCCACGTCAGCATGATAATTCTGAATAGCAAAGCGGCGTGAAATCCTCAGCGCAGCTTGCGCTGCCGGAGTCGCAGTTGCCTTCGGAGCACCTATTGGAGGCACCTTGTTCAGCTTGGAGGAGGTCTCATATTACTTCCCCCCAAAGGTGCGCCTTCATTTCGACTGGTGACCACCCGGCTGACCTGTCGCTACGTTCAGGTGATGTGGCGAAGGTATGGTTACCATCTTCGGTGAATGTATGATAACATGTGCTTTGTTAGCTTTTTCTGCGCGATGATCGCAGCCATCACCTTGAAGTTCCTTGATCCCTTCGGAACCGGCAAGCTTGTACTTTTCCAAGTTACCTATGACAAGGTATATCTTTTACCATCTGCTTTAAATACCTCTCTCAGGCATCTGTAGGATTGGCATGCATATGAACTCGTCTTCTTCGTGCTTTTGGGTGCTATCGGAGTGCGTCCTCTTAGTCCTCACCTAGCTCTTACGAACTCTCGTCAAGGGGATATATGGCGCATATTTCTCTAAATTGAACTACCGCTGGAGCCGCGATGTTCGCAGTAACACCTGGTTAAAAACACATCCTGTCCTAGAAGTCGTTCTAGTAAGTTGAAAAATGTACCATTCTGATGGTCGCTGACAATGCTAGGTTACCCTTGTCACTGCGATATTTTGTTTTCTGAACCCTTACGCTCGCATGGGAGGGACAGAACTCGTCTACATCCTTTTCTCCGAGTGCCACACGGATGGCATGAACAATCATTTGGGTCTGTGTGTTCCGGACCCACGAGATTTGCGACAAGTCTGGCCAGTTGCCCAAGCGATTTTAGTGGCCATGCTCATGAAAGGCACGCTGACAATCATTACCTTCGGCATCAAACTTCCTGCAGGCATCTTCATCCCGACGCTTGGTGTTGGTGCTTGCGCTGGACGTATCCTCGGCATCGCTGTTCGACATCTGCAATGGCGTTATCCGGATAGCCCTGTGTTTTCTGTCTGCAACGGCGACAGGGACTGCGTGGCGCCTGGACTTTATGCCATGGTCGGTGCTGCCGCAGCGTTATCTGGCGTCACGGTCTGCGTCTTAGCATGTCCAACGTTTCTTGGGAGTAACTGACGAAGCTCGCGTTCAATAGCGCACAACAGTCTCACTTGCAGTGATCATGTTTGAGTTGACAGATACCCTCACATATACTGTTCCGGTCATGCTGTCTGTCCTCGTAGCGAAGACTGTTGCTGATGCACTGGAACCCAAAGGAATTTACGATCTAGTCATCGAGTGAGCTGCCCACAGTGATGATCACATCAATACTCAATATATTTTCTTTCTAGATTGTCACAACTCCCGTATTTGGATGCTAAGCACGAGTACCTTTGGTCCCACTTTTCTATCAATGATGTTGTATGTCCCTCCTCTGTCCAAGTGAACTCTGGCCCACAAATACACAGACAGATCGTGACGTAGACGTCATCCGAATAGGTGCTAGCAATACCGTGGAAAGTCTTCGAGACCGGTTGCAAGCACTCCTCGATGCTGGCAATGATGATAGTGGTTTTCCCATTCTACGTCCCAACGGAGACAGTGGTAAATTGCGCATGGTGGGGTACATTGGGGCAAGTGAACTTGAACATGCGCTTGGTCAGTCATCGCCCTTGTGGTCTGTATCTTTGCTGAAGAACGTTGGGCAGCGATCGTTGCGGAGGATGCTGATGAGGGGATCAATTTTCAATCCAGAGACCGTGACATCACGTCCTCGTGGATGGAGGGCAGCACTGTGGCAGATGAAGACTTGTTCGATTTTAGCGTATACATGGATGAGGTTCGTCGAATTCCTCCGCAGCTCTGCAAGGATGAACATGACATGTACTCACAGGCTCCGCTCATCATTCAATCTCATGCACCGTTGGAGCTGCTTCATCGGTTTTTTGTCAAGTTAGGGGCTCGATATGTCGTCGTTACCGACGCCGACGGGAATTGTAAGTTAATTCATTCTACGTGGTGTAGTACGGTCTGACGAACCCGGTGTTCGCAGATGAGGGCGTTATTGATAAGAAGACGTGGCTTGGATTCTTGAGTGGACTCGAGGAAAAGTCATGACAAGTATATCAACCATCTGTCTGTAAGTCTGCAAGTGGAGCATATGGTTTTGGACGTTTGGATGGGAGTAGTTTCAGCGTTTACTAGCCGAATTGACCCGCGGTTGCATCTAGCGTGGGATGCTTCGCCCTCTACTACATCATATACCGGGCCAAGTGGACGATTTTAACCATTTCTTGAATAACTTACGCGACTATATGATTCATTTTCTTGGATTTGGAAGAGCAACAACGGCAGATTTAGATTCCGCGGCCCCATTCCCCTTGAATCCAACAGCTTGGTAATCTAATCTAGGGTATACATATGATTTGGCCATATTTGATCATGTTGTAAACGGAAGCCATTGCCAAACAGCGTCACTGCACCTTCCAGTAAGCACTAAACGAGCGCACCGCCATGGCATCCCAAACGCGTCAAAGTGTTTCTGGCAGTCGTTCAGATCCATATCAACTTGAGCGGCTAGCTGAAGAACTTGCAGCCCGCGAGCTGTCAAGCACATCTGTCGGTCGATTTTCTGGCAGTGAGCACCTGCCACCACAGCTTGACTTGCCGATATACGTCCCCTTGTCCCATGACAACGAATTTCTGGCAGCTGAGACGTTCGATGTTGAGAAATTTCTTCTTTCTCGCTCATACACATCACTTCCGGAACTCCGAACGGAACTCAGAGAATACTTGTCCTCCCTGAAGGAGGAGTTGGTCCTTCTGATCAATGACGACTACGAAGATTTCATCAGCCTAAGCACAGACCTGCGAGGGGAGGGTGCGAGGATGGCTAGGCTTAAAGCACCTCTGAATAGTCTCAGGGCACAAATACAGGTGTGTGGACTTGGACATGCAGAACACTAGGATACAACCGACATATCCGCAGGTCTCTCGCCAAAGTCTCCAAAATATACAAGATGCAATCCAGGCCAAACTGGATGCAAGATCAAAGCTGCGCGATGAAAAGGTTATACATTCGTTCTTCCTCCGCGGATATGCAGTAGGATAATGATTGTACCTGTCAGGCATTGCTACATCATCTCCTGAAGATATCCGAGTCTGTCACACGCCTGGAGTCTCTTTTGCTGATTTCGAAACCAAACCACGTGGAGATCCCTCCTTCTCATCTTTCCGGGGCGACCGGGGTTAGTTCTGGAAAGTACGTAGATTCTTGAGAACTTGAGTCTTTCTGATTACTCGCATAGGACACGGGGCAGCCGAGGCAAACACCTATCCAGAGTTGCGACCGAGTATACTCAACTTCTTTACCTTGTCTCCAAAGCACGTGCGGAAAACTGTGCGTACGTCGAAGAGATCCAGTGGGTTCGTTGATATTTAGTTTGTCAGAAATTCGGTCAAACCATTACCCTGACAGAGCATCGACCGCATCAGGGATACTTTGACATCCGATCTGGACCACCTGTTTTCGAACATATTGACAACTTTGACAGGGACTGGTGAAGGAAAGACGTCAGAACTCGAGAGGGCCAAATTAATCGCCGACCTGACCGAGTGTTTGTGTGTTTATGATACCCTTTGCCTTTGCAGGACCGCGGAAGATATAATCAAGAGGACTGTCATCCTACCATACATAAAAAAGGTCGGTGGCCGTCTGTAGGGAGATGTGCATATATTAAAGCCGTACTTCTAGTCAATACATGCAGATGCATTGGCCGCTCCACACTCGCCCATCATACCCCACACTCCTTTGCCGAGCCGAGCGCCTCCGAGCTCTCTTCCACTTCGAACGCCATATACTCCATACACTGCCTTCCCGTTCCAACAAAACCCATTCGATTCCAAGGATGCCACGTCTTCGATACCATATCTAGATGAATCCAACGACCCGCTGGCAAAGTTATTCAATCAAATACTTCGATTTGTCGATCGAGATTTACGCCGCATTATGCAGATAGCAGAGCAAGTGTCGGTCAAAAGCAATCCAGCACGAATGGATTCGGTCTCCGCTGCTGCATTACCGAGTAGCGTGGAAGTCGCAACGCACTCTGGCGACGGTTTTGATATAATGGCGAATGTCATCTGGCCCGAAATCGGACAGGCCATTATGGATGAACTAGGGTCGGTGGTCTTTGCCGCAGGGAAGCCTGATGAATTTCTAAAGGTACTTTCTCATCTCATTGATTACGGTATTTTCACTCATGCTTGGGGCTAGCGTCATGCGGCAACACAAGCGTTTGTCCATGCCCTTGAATTCATAGCACCATCCACGAAATCAGTTCAAGCAATAAGGTCTCATCCAGTCTTTGTTTCCTTCAACAAACGTTGGCAGTTGCCAATCTACTTCCAACTTCGCTGGAAGGACATCGTTGGCAAAGTAGAAGACAGCTTAAGCACCACAGTCATCAGTCCTAATCTCACCAACCTTGGTAAGAAGTGTGTTTCGGGTCTTGCTATTCAATGTTGAGCCGTTGTGTAAGGGCATTCTGCGTTTCTGATGCCTCAGGCAGAGAGCGTGTGGGCCGCTGTAAGTTCATGTTGGAGCGCAGAAATCTTCATTCCAGAATTGGCGCATCGTTTTTGGAGATTGACCCTACAGGTAAGAACTGTTCGGCCTCTACCATTTAATGTCCGCCGAAACCCTCTTCAGCTTCTCAGCAGATACAAAATTTGGCTCGAAACTGTGCTTCCCCAAACCGAGGCTCCGGTACAAGCTACGTCTCCGACAGACAAGGTTGTTGGGTTTGCTCCGTACGATATTCGACTTACGGACGTGATGGATTTATATTACAGAGTCGTTCGTCTACCCCACAAGCATCTTCCGAAGCTATCCCAGAGAACAATGCTGTAGATGACCTCCTGAAGCAATACGCTATCATCCTCGTTGACATCAAGGCGATGACTCTGCAAGTCTCGATTCTTTGGAGGGAAGAGATTAGCTCTGCCCTCCCCGAGCTCGCTGCGTCTCAGGATATGTACATCGATCCAGAAGGTCCGCGTCTCCCGAGATTAGTGCTTGGCTAGACCGAACTGAATCGAGATTCGTGAAGATGCACTCGGAGAGCAGCTAAACTCCCTAAGTTCCATAGCTGAACAAGTGACGAAGCAGGTCTGCCAGTTGCTATCTCGACGCGCATGCGATTCTCTTTTACCTGTGCGCTCGATACCCTCTCAATTCCGGGCCATGTCGAGCAAACGCATGCCCACCGAGCCCAGTTACTTTGTTCTCTTGATTCTCCGTCCTGTCAAATCATTCTTTGGTATCGGAAGTTCAAGCGTGGCGGGTGATCGTTTGCGAAAAGGTTTGCTCAAGGAATCGGCCACGGAAGTATTTGACGGCGTTTGCCAAAGGTGAGTGCGCTCCCGCCGTCGACGACGCAGCGGTGGTAGTTTGTTCACCGACTCCCTTGCAGATATATTCAGTACTTGACAGCGATGAGGAAGACGGAGGAATCGTTGAGGCGTCTCAAGAAAGGAAAGAAGTCGACTCTGGGTATTTTCAGTGGCGCGAGCGCCAGCAAGGACGACGACCGCGATGAAGAGCGCATTCGAACCCAGATGATTATAGACGTCGAAGCATTTGGTCAGGATGGAAAGTCCTTGGGTGTGGACATAACGTCAGTCGAGAGTTACCTACAACTCTCCCAGATGGTTCAAAGTGAACTTGTCGATGGTGAGTGTCGATCTCCCCGGTTCGCTAATCAAGATATCTGAATGGCAATTTCAATAGAATCATGAGAATTGCAGAGTACCTACACAAGGGAGAATCGAATGCTCGTTAATAAAATAAGATACAGCCATTAATGCTGACAGGAAGCATGGTATATCGCTGTACGAGTAACGGTTATGCTGATGTCTGTCCGATCGGTACCACCTGAGCTTTCATGCTGCAGCAACGCCTGATGGCAGTGCGAACAGTGATACTGAACTGACCACCCTCTCATCTTCTCTTTCGTGTACTCCTCCACAGTATCGAAAACATCCCGATTGAGCAGCTTCTGAGAAATGGAGAGCATATCCCCATCACTGCGATAAGACTCCAACATCCCCGTTAAAATCGTCCTAAATTCCGTGTAGGGCGTACCCGGAGTAGAATCTGCATAAAGTCCGGGATCAACCAGGCGTTTGAATAAGCGCGGAAACGAGACGGCTCGAGTAGAGCTGATGGTAACCAAGGACGCAAACGTATTTTGCACGAGTTCCCGCAAGCTTGAAAGGGCCATGGTCTTCAATCGATGACCACCAGCGCCGTCCACCAAGTGGAGATTGGAGACGACCTGGACGGAGTGAAGCTGACTGCTGAGCAGCTGAAACCAGATGTCTTCGAGCGGGACTGCAGTCGTAGCTGACATGCTCGAATGCTCCAAACATATGCTCGCGCCTCTTTGTCCAATCTCTCTCAGAGCGTGAACCGATTCGTCGACGTTCGCAGAGCTGGAGTTCAAGTCGAGGACAGCTCGGGCAACTCTCTGTGTCAACTGCTTTTCAAATGCTTCGGCTTTCGCCAGCGCATCTCGTGGTTGACCCCGCTGATTCAATGCCCAAAGCACTGCCCCATATGCGTGGTTCTCTTCACAGATTCGTTCCATCGCCGGCCAATCGAGGCCACTCCGCATGCGATCTAGGGTTTCGATGACACCCGACGGCATATACCGGCACTGCAACTTGATAAAGAGTAGACGAAGTGGCTCGCTGATATGCGGATGATCCGGAGGATATGGGGAAGTAGTATCTTCACTATCCGACACCTGCAAGTTGATTAAATGAAGGAGATAGTCATAACGCCGACCATCATCCGTAGGATCCATGATATTGAGAGCAGTTTCGTGCAGACTCGGGGCAAACTTGTCAACTAGAGTAGCAGTCGATTGCAGGTCGAGTGTAAGGAGGTGACCAAGAGCTGCCGAAAGCGCGCTTCGAATATCCTCGGGTAAGACGCTGTGGTTATCTGACCTTGAGAGATCGAGAACTTCTTCAACGCAAGGAAGTAGCGATGCCGTCTGAAGACTTGGATCAAGCAAGTAGCTGGACAAAAGCTGTGTCCATTGGCGCTCATGTCGACGTCGGTTTTGCAAAATGCGGTAAAAGCCTGCGTTTTCAAATATCATCTCTATTTCAGAGGTGTCACGAGGTGTATACGCCGATAACAGATATTCAGCAGCGAGCTGGCGATCCTCTCGTGTTTCAGGGTCGAGGGAAGTGGCGAGGGATACGAGGAGGTCATAGAGGACGCGAGGGTCGATATCTTCAACATGGATGTATTGCGGATACTTCGGAATATTTCGCGCAATGAAGATGTTGATGAAGATTGTGGCGGAAAGCGGTAGATCTTGACACGATGCGATATCCAACAAGATCTTGACGATGGATACCCTACTGACGTTAAGAGAGTCTGTAAGGAACGAGTCCTCGAAGGCGATGTCCAAAGAGTGAAGGAATGACTCCGCGTCGAAACGGAGTAGCAATCGGGCATAAGGGTACGTGGGCTCTGCTCCATTTCCAGTGAGGATCAGATGACCACCTTTAGAGGGCCAGACCGCGGATGTTCCGCTGAATATGAAGTTGTATACGTCATACTTCGCGCGCTCAGCTTCGTCGGGCGGTAAAGGTTCACCGCTTGGATACGTCTGGCCACTGAGCACGTTGATTAAGTAAGGGAAAATCTTGTATGCATGACGAAGTGACGAAGCCGTGCGTTGCACACCTGCTCCATTGGGAACCGACGGATCTCCGGGAAGAATGGGAAGTTGGCGGATAAGAGAAATTAGCTCCACTATCGGGGAGACATAGTCTTGTAGGGCACGGGTGTACACATAGATCAGTGCATCCCAAAGTTGATGTGTCTGACAGAGACGAATGGCTTGGTTAATGTCCAAACACGAGGGGTCTATATGCCAAATCACTCGTTCGGCTAGGGCGGGCTGGCCAGAGTCATCGTGGAACGCCACCAGTCGCTGGGTTATGCGCGGAGGCACGAAATCGATGGTGCCCGCAAGCACAAACGTCTCAAGCTGTTCCAAGTAGATTCGAGTTATTCCAGCATCTTCGAAATGCTGGAACAGATCTTCGAATAGGAAATCGTAGTTATCGAGGGTAATGCAGGAGCGCGCACAACTTGTGACCAGGCCTTCGAAGAGAGACGTGCGATCGACACCCCTACCATCCGGGCTAGAATGGGTACCATCCGTCATCCTATCTTCGGAGAACGCGTAACTGGCGGATGCCACCATCAATTCGTGCAACTTTTGTCCAAGGACTGCTTTCTGCTCTTGAGCGTCATCCGGTAGTCCATTGCGGTTACCTGGGGCTTCTCCGGTATAATACGAGCGTGTGAGCTCAATAGCGCTCAGAAAATCACCATGCTCGACCAAGGACAAGATCTTATCAGCCCAAGTGAGCATTGTTCCAACTTGAAGTTCCTCGCGACACTGCCGGAGGTTAGTGTCATACTCGAGACCCAACTGCGGCGACTAACCAAAAGGAATATCTTCCCCTTGTAAGCCCGAATACTATGTGCGACATCGCTAAGGGATTCGGAATATGGCACCGACCCATCGGTCGTGGAACCAAGAGATGGTGATACCAGCGCCGAAGCATTGAAGGGTACATGCTCGATAACTTTAGAGGTACGAACGTCGTATACGCTGAGCGTGGCTGCTGTGAAGGCAAGCAGTTGCTGTGATGATGGTCAGGATGAATTCATTTATTTGTCTAGGTAACTAGGATACGAACGTTCACATTCAACCACTGCAGGGCAAGGACTGTATCGCCCACTGTCCAAGTCCCGACGTCTTCAAAAACAAGTGTTCCCATATCCACTTCGCGATTCTTGCCTGTGCGCGGGTTGAGCACTGATTGTTTCACCATCGTCTCCGAAACATGTAGAAGGCGAACGGTTCTTCCCCACGAGTAGGCTAGCGTCGGATGTGTCTTGTCGCTGCCAACGTCCTTTGGTCCTTGTTGGGTGTTGGTGCTCGGAAACCAGGCTAACGTGCCCCTCCTTCGTCCCGAAGATGACAATTCCGCATCGTCGGTGCGTGCTCGCTTGAGCCACGTCTTCGGTGAGGGCTTTAGACCAACCATTACCAACTTGTTAACGGTGAGGAGCGCAACAATTTGATATGTGTCGGTCGGATGTGCGACGGTGCCCAGGGGTAGAGTGGCCATTGCTAGCAGGGTATTGCGAGGTTTGCGCCGACGAAAAGACCGAACGCCTGTTGCGTTTAGGGCAGATATCGAGGTCGTACCTTCGTGGTCAGGTTCTTGGCGATAGTTACCCAGGATGCGAATGGTGTCTGATGCTTCTACGAACAGAACCTTGCCCAGACTATGGTAGAAAGCCAACCCATGTTCATCAGCTGAGATGATAGCAGTGTGACGACCTGCGACGAAGCTAACATTGACAATGCGGGAACCAGCAAGATGGCCTTCTTGTCGTCCCGACATGATTGCTTGAGCAGATGGTGGAGCAACGATACGTGCTGGTACTTGGGGGTTCTTCAGGTCGAAAATTTGGATAAATCCAGAGACATGACCCGAGGCAAGGTAGGTGTGATCGTGAGATAACGCGACAGCAGAAGTAGATCCTACTGTGCTGGCTTTCACAGTGTGAGCACATGATTGACGCACAAAACAAGCAGATAGCAACCTGAAGCATCATTCCCGCAGATGCCCAATAGTGTTTGCTTGAAATCGAAAACGAATGTGCGACCAACATCTGTCCCTACACAGATGAGGCCGTTGGCAGCTAGAACCGTCGGGGAGCCTAGATTGGATGCACCCAAGACAATGGCAGCTTTCGACGGCCGTTTTCCATACAACTGGTTACCCGCATTCTGAAGCACCGTCCACCTGAACACCTCTCTTTCAACCTTAAGATAGCTTCGCCATGCCCCTGTGCTAGTGCCGGGAGTAGAACTTCTGGAAATATCGGAAACGCGGGAGGGGGTTGAAGCAAAAGCAATTGCAGCCGAAATATCAGCAGGCAAGTTATGGTTAACTTCATTCCGAGGGCTGCTGGAAACACATGAGCGAAGACGAGATACACTCGGGAGTAAAAAGGGCTGGGGGAGATCGCCGGGCGAGTGGAGTGGAGTGAGCAGAGACTCTGGAGGAGGCGTAGCCATGGCGGGCTGGGCGAGAGGGGACCGGGGAAGACTAGCAGAATCGAGAATGATCTCGGCGTGCACCTACATACCCTTTAGCCACGTCCCATCAACACGAGGCAGTAAGTGATACTGACCGATGGCTTGTCAGTATTGGCGTCACCAAACTTTTCACTGGGATCTTCTTTGAGGAGAGAGCGCTCTATCTCCGCTTCCTCGAATACGTCCGAGGTGTCGTCTGGCCCGAGGACGTCCCGCAACTGTTCCCGGTAGTTTGTCCCGGTGACCTGCTCGGCGTCCACGCCATCGTAGAGAAACTCTTCCTCCTCGTCTCCTCCGTGCTCGTCTTCGTCGCCGCTAAAGAGTTCTTCCATGCGGGTTGAATAGTCACCACCATGGTCCTCGTCCACATGTTCGTCATGGCTGGAAAGGCCCGGGGAAGAAGAACGACCGAGCTCGTTCATTTTGAAGTCGCAAGGAGGATGGCGGTGTCATAGTGCGGGTTTGTTTGTCATAGAGGCTGTTGCCAAACATTGCCACGTGTACGCCGAGTATTAAGCTAAGTACATGCCAGGCAGTCGAGGGAGAAAAGAGAATGAAGAACCAAAGATATCATGCAGAAATCAACACTAGCCCCCCCATGCGTCTCGAGTCATGATGCTGGCCGCCGTTCCCGATCTCTACTTTTTACTCCCGGCCCGAACCGTTCTTGGAAATTAATCAGCTCCTCCATCAGCTCCTCCATCATCCTCATGGTCGACTGCTGAGCGGTCGCGTCAAACGAAACTGGTTTTGTCGGTGCTAATTCAGCAGCATGTGGATCAGCGGGGTTGTCAACCACCATGGGTGATCCTCGGCCCTCACGGTAGTCCCCTCCAGGGTCACGATCGTCAGGGACAGGCGAATCGGAGAGGATGTCGCCCGTCCCGCAGGTACTGCTCTTCAAGGCTCTTTCCAAAGCCTCCCTCCGACGACCACGGTCGAGCGCGCCTGCCTGTTCCCTGCCCACCCACTCCACCAGCGCGCGAATACGCTTATTCATGTCTCCGACGCTCATGCGCTTGCTCGGCCACTTGACCTTGACCCCCCTCTCCATCGACCTCTCCAGAGACTCTCTGCCGCCAGGACCAATGGCCAGACTGCGGACTTCGAGCGGGCGCGGTATGTCCGTTGGGAGCATGTGTTCGAGGTGGGCCAGATAGTCTGGCAAGTTCCATGACGTAAACAGAGGTTGTTGGGAGATTGCATAGGCATGGGAATTGCGATATGCACGAGAATTCTCGGCAGAACTGCCTGCCGCCGCTCCTGTCCCTGAATGATTTCGCTTGCTCGAGCTGTCCTGAGTGCCGCTTCCCGGAGTGTGAGAGGATGGAGGTGGGCGTTTTGGCGTAGGACCAGCTTTGCCGCGGGTCGTTTGGGTCGATCGCTTGCTCGGACCGGTTCCTGGTTCAACGTCACGTGGGTAAGCAGACCATTTTATCACTGGATTGGCTCGGACACATACCTTCGTCACCCTCAACGGAAACGACGGCATCGTGGTGCGCAGGGACGGCCTTGCGTGGACCACCTCGTCGATTGCGTGAATGTCCCGATCTCCCACCTGCAGAGCGTTTCGTAGGCGGTGGTAACTCTTCGGGCACAACGCTGGCGACTGCATCAAGACCATCCGACGCGCTCGACGCCGATCTGGTACGCTTCTTGGGGAGACTGCAGAGTGGTATGAGCTATAATCAGGTCTTGGGGTGGCAGGCTGAACGCACGCATCGTCTTCCCCACGCTTTCGCTTCTTCCGACCATTCGAATCGTCATCAGCCACTTCGCTTTGGCCACTTGTGCAACCATTCACGCCGGGCTTTGGGGGGTCTGCAGCTGCCGCTTCTGCGGCGGTTGCTTCAATAAGCTCTTTCAAGCTTTCATCGAACGCAGCATCACGACTATTCATCGTATTGCGCCTCTTGGGGGGTTTCAGTAGATGACTGGGAGAGTGAGAACGAGAGAGGCGAGAAGTTGTGTTGCGTGAGTGGGTTGATGATTCACGGGCTTTCTTCGCTAGCCGCCTAGAGAGAAGTGAAGTTAAGGCGCTGACGATAGGGCGCTAAGGAAGAGACACACTTGAGAAGATCTTGGTGACGCTCTGGTTTGCACTGTTCACAGTAGTAGTCAGCTGCTGCAGCGAGTTGGGCTTCCGACTCGAAGCCCATGCAAAGACCGTGTTGCCAAACGTTGCATGTTTCACATTGCACCATGAATTCACCACCCTCGGCGTCATCCTCTGTAGAGTGGATGATGGATGAGGATGCGGAAGTGGGAGAGGGAGCTGGGGACGGACCGTTCATACCGCATATGCAACGCGTGATACCCTGTTCCTCCGTGTCGTCGTCCTGAGGTTCGGCTGTGCCTGCAGAGGCAGAAGAGTGTTTAGAGGGGACGGGTTCGGCTAGTTGATCCATCGAGGGGGGTTTCTCTTTCTCCTTGCCCTTGCGTTTTGACCTGCCATTGGAGTTGGCGTGGTTGGAGGCGCTGCCATTGGACTGAGCGTTCTTGTTGGGGATGGAGTCGTCGATATCTTCCTGCTTTGGACGTTTTGTGCGGGCATTTGGGTGGTTGTTTGGTGGAGCGGAGCGGGTAGATGAGTCCTTGGTCCTTGGTGCGGACTCTGGGGCAGGGGAGTCTGGGGATTTGGAGGTGCTTGCAGATGCAGAGGGTGCAGAACGTCTTCCTGAGCGACGGGTTTCGCGTGGAGAGAGGGGTGGTCCCATCGTCACTGCCTGGGCCATGGTTAAGAGCAAAGTCAAGTCTACTACAAGCACGTCCTCTCTATATTTATTTAGGGCTGGCAGCTCTTACTTTACATCCCACTTTCTCTTCCTTTCCTCGTCACCCTCCTCGTCGCCCTCGCCCTCCCCGCCCTCTCTCGACGTTCCCGCACGGTATCGCACAACCGCGGCCCAATGTTCTCGTTCTCGTCGCGATCAGGCGCGGGTATGGCCTGCCCCGACAGCGGCTACAGTCTTGCTTGCGCAATCGGTCTCCCCCCGACGGACATGACATCCTCAATGCACGCTGGACACGTCGGCGAGGACACTCTCCTCGCTGACGATCCCCGCTGGGCCGGCACCGTACATCGCATGGCACTTATCTTTTGCACGTGACCTGAGTGTATCACGCGTACTTGACTGCGTTCGTGGTCGTCGTCGACGATGCGCACAGCGGGGGTCGTCCACTACATAGGTACAGTCGAATAGCGTCGCTGTCATACGTGTACAGTCCTTCCCAACGCGGTCTCCGTCTGGCCGTTGCCCGAATCCGGGAACTCCCGAGCTCTCATATACGAGTCAATATTGATCAGGCTTTCCTTTCTCCATGGCTGCCACCACGGCCACCCTCGAGTACTCCTCAAATGTACCAGAGCCTCTTCCCTACCCCTCTCTCGCCGCCCA
This sequence comes from Gastroboletus turbinatus, assembly GCA_038090655.1. NCBI lineage: Eukaryota > Fungi > Basidiomycota > Agaricomycetes > Boletales > Boletaceae > Gastroboletus > Gastroboletus turbinatus. The sequence goes on from JBBPND010000004.1 coordinate 63,861, forward strand.
CCATCTTCTCGCCTCAAATGAGCCCGATTATCTCCGTCTTATCCTCTCGTCAAAAGTTTACGAGATACTCAAGGAGACGCCCCTCGTCTTCGCCCCAAATCTCAGCGCAAAACTAGGAAATCAGATATGGCTTAAACGCGAAGATCTCCAAGAGGTCTTCAGCTTCAAAATTCGCGGTGCCTACAACTTCATGGCAAACATCCCCGAAGAAGAGAGATGGAAGGGTGTCATCACGTGCAGTGCCGGTTAGTGTGCGTACCCTGCATACGCGACCATCCCTTGCGGTGCCATCGCTGAGCGTGCTCACTGGTGTATCCCTCTCTCAGGCAATCACGCTCAAGGCGTCGCCCTCTCCGGAACAAGACTTGGTATACCATGTACCATCATCATGCCGAACGGGACCCCCTCCATCAAAGTCACCAATGTTCAACGTCTGGGTGCCAAGGTCGTCCTTCACGGATCCGACTTTGACGAGGCTAAGGCAGAGTGTGCTCGTCTTGCAGCTGCACATGGCCTTACTTTCGTCCCACCTTATGATGACCCTTTGGTCATCGCTGGCCAGGGCACCACCGCCATGGAAATTCTCAAACAAGTACCTGATTCCGACAACCTGGACGGTATTTTCAGTGCCATCGGTGGCGGCGGCTTGGTCGCTGGCATCGCCGAATACGTCAAACGCATCGGAAACCCAAAAACCAAAATATACGGCGCAGAGACCGTCGATGCTGACGCCATGTACCAAAGTTTGAAAGAAGGTCACCGCGTAACGCTAGCTGAAGTTGGCCCATTCAGCGACGGCACAGCTGTCCGAATGGTCGGAGCAGAGCCATTTCGCATTTGTCAGCGACTCTTAGACGAAATCGTTCTTGTTGACAATGACGAGCTTTGTGCTGCAATCAAAGACATCTTCGAGGGTAAGTGTTCAAAATCAGCTTGCATCACCCAGCATTCCGATGGTCGTTTCTTCGTTGTTGCAGAAACTAGATCGATCACTGAGCCTGCGGGGGCGCTCGCTCTTGCTGGATTGAAGCACCACATAATTGCCAACAAATTGATCGGTGCTCAGCAAAAGTACGTTGCGGTTGTCAGTGGTGCAAACATGAACTTTGATCGTTTGCGATTCGTTGCCGAGCGTGCAGAACTCGGTGAAGGTCGAGAAGCATTGTTGAGTGTCGAAGTTCCTGAGAAACCCGGCAGGTATATCCTCACCATTACTCTGTCATCACTCCTTCATAATCTTGAACATAGTTTCTTTGCACTCCACTCGATCATATACCCTCGATCTGTCACGGAATTTGTCTACCGGTATAACTCACCGGATGTTGCACACATCTTCCTCTCATTCAAGCTTGCGTCCTCTTCACGAACGAAAGAAGTGTCTGCAGTGCTAGATGTTATTCAACAACAAGGATTCAAGGGATTTGACATTAGTGACAACGAAATGGCGAAGAGTCATACAAGGTACATGGTGGGGGGATGCGCTACTGTACCCGACGAACGTCTGTTTAGATTTGGTGGGTCTAAACTCTTCACTTTACTCGAGCGCTCAGACGCGATTTGCAACCTCTAGAGTTTCCCGAGCGGCCTGGGGCACTGCGCAAGTTCCTGGAGGGCCTTCAACATGGATGGAATATCTCTTTGTTCCATTATCGCAACCATGGCGCAGGTCAGTCGTTCACGTCGGAGCCAATGCCACCACTCAACTCGCACCCTTAGACCTTGGTAGGGTGTTGACGGGGATTCAGGTACCTCCTCAAGACTATGATCAGTTCCAGCAATTCTTGGACAAGCTGGGATATCATTATGTGGAGGAAACGAACAATGAAGTATACAAGCGATACCTTAGAGGCTGAATGGGTAGTGGGATGGTAGCTTATGTATAGATGTGCCTGACTCTAATTACAGTAATGTGGGGAGTGGGAATTTGAGCAACTCAGAATTTGACGACCATGCATATGACTGTTCGCAGCATCGCTACACGACATTTCCGTCGTCATACCCGCACGCTCTTCGTCTCTGCTCCGGGCGCGTCGTCCGACCCATGGCCGCTTCCTCACTCTCCCCAGCATCTCTCCAGTACGACCACACCCGCAGATATACCTGCTCCTGAGCCTCTTCCCCGCCCAAACGAATCACTCGAAACAACGCGTGCACGTCTTCTCTATCAGTCACGCAAACGCGGCACGCTCGAGAGCGACCTTCTGCTGAGCACCTTTGCCCGAGACCACCTCCCCACCATGACCCGTGCTGAATTGTCAGAATACGACAAGGTACATTCTCTCTCCAGTTGTCTTTGCACACTTGACGAGCGTCTCCTTGGCAGTTGCTGGACGAGCCCGACTGGGACATATACTATTGGTCGACGGGCAATCGCACGCCGACCGAACGATGGTCCAACTCACCCACCTTGGAGAAACTCAAGGTGCATGCAAAGAACGAGGGAAAGGTTGTGCGGAAGATGCCTCCTCTGGAGTAACAACCACCTCGGTCGAGAACTAACTATTTAGAAGTAGCAAGAGGACTTAATGTCTGAGCAGACCTGATGTCCAACCTGCGTAGGTCGTCTGGGAGTAAAATACGCTTGTACTGGTGTTCAATACCAGCTGTAGTGTCGGGTGACCTCGTGAACCACACCACTGGTATTCGGGTTTACCCTAATCGGTTTTTTCCACACAAGGGGGAACGACTAGTAATCACAAGATTGAGAACGGACAAACGAGAAAGCACAACATCGCATGATGTGGGAAGCTGAGTTCTTGTGGTGAGGTATATATAATACAGGTCTAGAATGTAGAGCACGTGTGCACAGGACGGAAATGGTAGACCTGGACGCTGTGAAATGTGCCATATGAATGATGGGCAGAGCGGACTGATCTGAACGCACTGTGAGTCAGTGCTTGCCATTTTGCACTTTGCCATAAAAGTTGTCAAAGAGGACGTAGGCAGTGAATGCGGCCGCGGCTATCCCAAAGCCAGGAAACATGCTGGAGAACATGGCGCGATTGGAGAAGACGGGGTGTTTCCGCCACGCTTCTCTCTTGGCCCATGGATCACGGAAAAGTGGCGGGTTGGCCATGCTGTGAGACGCGCGGACTGAGCACGACGACGAACAAGTCGTTTTAGAGGTTGCACTGACCTTGTAGTGACCGGAAACGGTGTGATGAGCTTGGGAACGGCAGCTCCCGCCCATGTTTCACCATCACGTGCATAATTACTTAGGGGAGGCCTGTGTGGACTTGTTCACAACTCGGCAGAAGACTCTTTCCTTGACTTGTCTCTCTCCGCGTTTCTCCGCCTCTGCTGCCCGTCCTGAACCCAAAGTCATCCTTACCGGTCCATTTTCTGCGTTCACCGTCACTCCCATGTCCTCAGACGAAGATTTACCGCTTACCACCCTTGGTAGCGCCAGCGGGAAGAACCACGTCGCAGTCAATGGCAACGGTCACTTCAATGGGGGTCCAGACGACTCTCCAATGAGTGAAGATGACATGCCTTTAGTATGTGTCCGCTCAGTGCACTATGTGCCATGTCCCCCTAAAATTCCCCTCTAGTCCCAGGCAAATGGTGTTCAGACACCCAGTAAATCACGGCCGCGAAAAGGTGCTGCAGTCCAAGACTCTGACAGTGAGGATGATGATGATATCCCACTTGCTTCCTCGCCAGCTAAGAAAACCCATTCTGCTGCCGTACATCGCGGATCGTACGCTACCGCCGGTATTACTTCCAATGGCAAGGTGGAAAGTGACAGCGATGCTGCCTTGGTCACCGTCAAGCGAAAACGTGCCTCGAATGGCAAAGTAAAAGCGCCGCCGAAGAAGAAAGTCAAGAAGGAGGAGGGATCCGCGACCATCGAGTCCTCCGCGTCAGACGACGAGCCCTTGACGAAGAAGCGCTCATCAGGCAAGGTAAAGGTAAAGCCCGAAAGCGACGTGGAGATGAAGGATGTCAAGCCGAAACGAAAGAGAGCCTCGAACAAGAAGGCCAAGGAAGAAGACGCCTCCTCAGAAGCCCCTCAAGTGAAGAAGAAGGGGAAGAAGAAAGAGGAAGAGGATGCCGAGGAAGTCTACCGGTGGTGGCAGGAGCAAGCCAACGGAGATGGTGAGGAGAAATGGCAGACTCTCGAGCACAATGGTGTTATATTTCCACCTCCTTATGAACCGCTTCCCTCGCATGTGAAGATGAAGTACAAAGGTCTCGTTCCGGTCGTGTCTTACATTTTTCCAAACAACGCTGACGATTCAACTCAGGCAAGGAGGTCGACCTCCCGCTAGAGTCCGAGGAAGTTGCCGGCTTTTACGCGGCCATGTTAGAGACAGATCATGCTCAGGACAAGACGTTCAACAAGAATTTCTTCGAGGATTGGCTTAAGGTTCTGAAAGATTACCCTCCCGTAAGCTTTGTTCGATTACTCGCGACAACTTGAGTGGTGATTCTTCGATAGCGCAACAAAATTAAGATAACCGAGTTCGACCAATGCGATTTCCGGCCCATGTTCGAGCATTTCGAAGCAGAGAAGGCGAAGAAGAAAGCACTGAGTACTGCTGAAAAAAAGGAGCTCAAGAAACAGAAGGACGCCATGGAGGAGAAATATATAACATGTCTCCTTGATGGTCGTAAGGAGAAGGTTGGAAACTTCCGTGTGGAACCTCCAGGATTGTTCCGTGGTCGTGGTGATCACCCCAAGAAAGGCGCTCTGAAAGTAAGAACTTCCGTTAACCCTATGCTGATTGGAGGGCGAACCGCTAACGTACGTAACAGTTCCGCGTTCGCCCGGAAGATATCACCCTTAACATCGGCGAGGGCGTTCCTATTCCGATCCCCAACATGTCTGGGAACTGGAAAGGAGTAGTTCATGATAAAACTGTGACCTGGCTTGCCAATTGGGTCGAAAATGTCAACGGCAACTACAAGTACGTGTTTTTGGCCGCGGGTAGTTCCCTGAAGGGCCAGAGCGACATGTCGAAGTTTGAGAAAGCCCGTGAACTCAAGGTATAAATCCATGTCGCTCCTAATGTGAAGTACTTATTCCCCATCAGGCCCACGTCGCGAGAATACGCACAGATTATCAAACTGACTTGAAGAGCAAGGTCATGGCAGACAGACAGCGGGCAACCGCCATGTATTTCATCGATCGACTGGCTCTTCGTGCGGGTAACGAGAAAGGGGAAGACGAAGCAGATACGGTTGGCTGTTGCTCGCTGCGCTGCGAACATGTTACGCTGGAGGCTCCCAATTTCATTGTCTTTGATTTCCTCGGTAAAGACTCGATCCGGTACTACAATCGCGTCGCCGTTGAGGCACAGGTGTTCAAAAACATTCGTTTGTTCAAGGATAATAAGGAAGAAAGTGACAACTTGTTCGATCGCGTCAACGTAATGTTGCAGTTGAGCTAGTTGGTACAAAACTAACTCTGTCAACTTTCTTAGACATCTCTGCTCAACAAGCACCTTGCATCATATATGAAAGGCTTAACCGCGAAAGTATTTCGTACTTATAACGCATCCATAACTTTCCAGGAGCAGTTGGACGAAGGCACGCCGAAGAATGTTACGGTGCAAGAGAAGCTGAACGCATACAACCACGCTAATCGTATGGTCGCCATACTTTGTAACCATCAAAGGAGTGCACCGAAGACTCATGACCAATCCATGAGCAAGATGCGTGATCGAGTACGTATCTTGCCATGGAGATTGTCGTGTAATATACTTAGCTTGCCATTCAGCTCCGCTCTTTCAAGTACGATCGAATGAAGCTGCGTCACGTCCTCTTCAATCTTGACTCCCAATACCGGAAAAATAAACTTTATGCTGATGATGAGTCAGACATAGATGACGAGTGGATTGTGGAACATGAGGAATCATTGAGGATGAAGGATGTCGAGAAAGCGGAGAAGAAATTTGCCAAAGATAACGAGAAACTCGTCGAAGAAGGTAGCCAACCTCTGGACGATTCTGTCTTAAAAGACCGAGTTGCTGTTATCGAGGCCGATTACAAGAGGCTTGCTAAGGAACGCGGGACAGGGAATGCAGTTCTGAAGAGAGAGCGCCCCGTGGAGAAGATCGAAGAGGCTATCCAAAAACTAGACGAGAGGATCAAGACTTTCAAGTTGCAAATGGATGATCGCGAAGCTGGGAAGGAGGTTGCATTGGGCACGAGGTCGGTTGTATTCTGTACTCGTGCGCGGATTCCTGATCCATCACCCCAAATACTACAGTAAGATCAATTACCTGGATCCTCGGTGATTGGTGCCATATTGTGCGTCGAGTGGGCTACTGACGTCCTGCCAGGATTACTGCCGCATGGTGCAAAAAGCATGACGTCCCCATCGAGAAAATATTCACCAAGACGCTGCTTAATAAATGTAAGCGACAACCTCCCGGTGAGCATTCGCTGGCTAACGGTCTTGTGCAAGTCCCATGGGCGATGGAAGCAGAGGCAGACTGGAAGTTCTGAGCCGAGGCCGATTCTATATCGTTATTTATGGACTGGCCAGAGCCTTTGAAAGGGACCCGACTGATACCGACAGAACTGTTGCATGCTAATACAAGTATTTAATACATACTAGCCACGTAGACTGTTTTTGTGCTGTTTGGTCGAGTGTGTACACTTAAAACGCCGGCTCCCATAAAGTTGCACTGGAATAGACAGCTCTGCAGCCAAACCGCTTTCACGCTTTTGCCACGACCAACACGCTCCTTCCCTTGCATCATGAGCAGACCAGCTGCAACGACATCCCCTGGTCAATTTGTGACCAAGTCCACCTTTGCAGCCCTTGCTGTTGAGGACCTGGAGGAGTCTGAAGAGGAGCTCGTTCGAGAGGAACATGTCCACTCGTCGTCCGACACGTAGGTCCTTTCCTTCACACCCAAATACCTATGCACCTATCACGCACGGATAGCACGCAACCACCCAAGTTGTCGAAATCACAACTCAAAAAGCTGCAAAAACATGCACGCACAGAGAGGCGGAAACAAGCGAAAGCCACAGCCAAGGTTTCAACAGCAGAGAATTCGCCGAGGGCCACCCCTTCATTGGAACAGTCCATTGCACGCTCCGTGGTTCTCACCGACGAGGAGGTCCTCTCATCCGAAGCAGAGCATGTGCCACCTGAATCCAGCGTCGAGACCGACCGGAACGATGTTCCCCCTTCTCCAGAACCCCCACGACCTCATCCAGAATCCAACGACAACGTTTCAACGGCTATCGGTTCCGACAGTACGTGAATGTCGTTCCGCGGCGTTTCTGTCCTGTTGATTGCCCACTCACAGCCTCAACTCCTCCATCGGTCGAGGTACATTCAAAACCTAAAACGGAACTGCGGGAACTCATACCCCCGCGATTGCGAACGGATGTGGAACGTGCCGTGAAGACTAAACGAGATGCTCAGGAGGCTGAACGCACAAAAAAACGCCAAAATCTGGTTACAAGGACGCTATGGACGTTCATCATGATCGGAGGGTTTTTGGGTAAGGCTCGCCACCCTTCGTTAACAGGCCTGAATGCTGACATTAGGTCAGGTCTTCTGCTCATGGGTCATGCGTACATGGTCATCCTTGTCATGCTATGCCAAACGTTAGTCTACCGAGAGGTCACAGCCCTCTTTTCATTGAAGGATATGTCTCCCGAAACAGCGGAATTCGCAGTCAAGGGACATAAGGACCCATGGAGCAAAACTCTCAACTGGTACTTCTTCGCCGTGACTAACTACTTCCTATACGGTGAAAGTATCATATATTACTTCAAGGTGAGTTCTACTCTACTTCATTGTGACCCTGTATTGATGTGGTCCTGAAGCACGTAGTGTTCACCGATGGACAGCTGCTTCCATTCGCTACAAATCATCGTATGATCAGCTTCACTCTCTACACCATTGGGTTCATGGGCTTCGTATTGTCACTTAAGCGGGGTTATCTCAAGCAGCAGTTTGGCCTCTTTTGCTGGGTTCATATGAGTTTGCTCTTGATCGTGGTGTCCAGGTAGGAACGTTGCCCCGAGCAAGGTCTAGGTCTGAAGCGTTTTGCAGCCACTTCATCGTCAACAACATCCTTGAGGGACTGATCTGGTTCTTTGTCCCTGCCTCGCTGGTTATTTGCAATGATGTGTTTGCCTACATCTGGGGTATCACCATTGGTCGTACCCCGTTGATCAAGCTCTCTCCAAAAAAGACCGTGGAGGGATTCGTCGGTGCATTCTGGAGCACTCTCATCTTCAGCGTGGTCTGGGGGACTTACTTCATGCGGTTCAATTATATGATCTGTCCTGTCCATGACCTTGGTGTTAGTGTGTGGAGCAACGTTCAATGTGTTCCCAACCCCGTCTTCATCGCTACAGAATGGGAAATCTGGGCACCGTTGAGAGTCTTTTTGTCACAACTTGTGCGTGCTGCATCGAACGTGGAACTCTGATTGTGAGCTAAACGTGTCATTTGCAGCTTGGCCGTCCCGTGACAGTCATTCCCTACGTCCCGTATCAACTTCATCTGCTTGTCTTTGCTATCTTTGCTTCGTTGGTTGCACCATTTGGAGGTTTCTTCGCTTCTGGTTTCAAACGCGCGTTCGACATCAAAGACTTTGGCCATAGCATTCCTGGACACGGTGGCATGACGGATCGTATGGATTGCCAGTATGTTGCTTTCACCGCTGTGCACCGCAAAACTCATATTTGCTAGGTTCCTAATGGGAGTATTCACCTACGTGTACTACAGCAGCTTGATCCGGGAGCATCACGTCACTGTGGGATCCATACTGCAAATGATAGTCAGCGGGCTGACCGTCGAAGAGCAACTGGAGTTGATGAGGGACCTAAAGAAGTATATGCAAGGAAGAGGGATTATGACTGCGTGATCGGAACGCTCGTTATTTTAGTCAAGCAAATCTCCAATACTATTATTACCCTTCAGTAATTAAATATCTCTTGAATGTCGATATTTGCATTCATCGCTACTTTCAAACGATTGCGAATGTTTCCCTCGTGGTTTTCATTGTCAGGAAAGCATATTTGTGGGCAATACATGCATGCTCATAGGGGGAAGTAGTGTGAAAACAGGGAGATCAGCAAGCTTATGCTTCTTATGACCGAGGCTTTTCCTGATGATGATGATCATGAGTGAATAGTGAACATGTGGAGCAAGCCAAGATGACCCACCTTCTTCTCCTTCCAGAGTGCGAGGAGACCAACGCCAGACACTTTCACAACCTTGAAACGCACACCCGGGATATCACCTTTGGCTTTACCGCTACGTCCGAAACCAGAGATGAGGACTTCGTCGTTCTCGTCAACGAAATTCAGGCAACCGTCATTCTGGCACACCAGAGGCGATCAGCCACACAAACACAACGCACATAGAGAACTTACAGGCACGAAGGCCGTGACTTTTTTACCGTTCTTAATTAGCTGTACACGGACACACTTGCGGATGGCGGAGTTGGGCTGCTTTGCCTCGACACCAACTTTCTCGAGGACGATGCCCTTTGCGTGTGATGATCCTCCGGTGGGGGAGGTTTTGAAGACGTTACCAAGGGCACGCTTCTTGTATGACTTGTCCGCCTATACGAACAGAATGTGAGATCTGAGGTGCCGAGTGCTGAGGGTTGATGGAGAAATATGTACCCAGCGGTTATCGCGACGGTCATTACGGAGTTTGCGAGCGGCTTGAAGTCCACGGGGTTTGTTAGCTGGAGGGTGAGTGTGTCAGTAATGGAAGTGTGTACTGTCAGATGGTCGACGTACAGCCCATTCTTGAGGTCGGTGAGGTCGATGAGCAGTACCTTTGCTCGATACCGCTGGGCTATTCGGCAATTTCCGAGTACTGTTATAGTTTATCAGCCACACCACTCACATGACTTCTCGTAACGTGAATTACATAATAACATCGATAAACTTGGGCTCAATTTCTTCCCACTCATTCGAGATGACCACGCGCTGAGTGGAATTCAAATTTCTTCGTCGTTTTCTCATTCGCAACCCATGACCCGGCGTGCTTCGATATCTTCCGCACTATGTCCTCACGAACCGGGCCGTGCGTCGTGTGTATTCAGTTGCAGACTTTGAGTATTCTTGTATCTTGGCCATATATTAACCATGTCCAAATCCATTGCCATGTGATCGGCCTCAAATCCCTCCAGTTCACTTTCAAGTAGTTGCGTTTAAGCGCAGGTGACTTACAACATGTCCATTCAGTACTACCACCACGGGCGGTTCCGTGTCGCAGGGGGGATTATTCCAGATGCTGTAACTGCATATTGCACGTACGGTGATCCCAGGAACCCCTGCATAGTCTTCCCCACTTGCTACGGTGGAAAGCTCGACAGTGCGTGGGTCATTATGCATGTATGAACCGCACAGGGATACTTGAATCAGATAACGGTCTTCTAGGTCAAGAGTATCTCGTTGGAGAAGGCAAAGTAATGCAGATAAGAGTCTCCTGCTTTCTTTGCACGCTTATCTGCACCGTAGGTTCTGGACCCGCGAAAGTATTACATCGTTACTTTTGCGCTCTTTTCGAACGGTGAAGTGCGTTGACATTCTCTGACCTACTTTCTTCGCTGATGTTAGATCGTGGGCCAGTCTTCCTCGCCTTCCAATACCGTGAGCTCGGTAGCATTCGATGTTCTGTGCATGTGCTTAGCGAGTCTATCCAGCCGGCTCCGTACAATGGACCATACTTCCCGGCCGTGTCTTATGAAGACAACATGTAAGCCAAACACACCTTTATTAGGCCATGAAACGATATTGACCATACAAAGTCGTGCTCAGTACAATGTATTGAGCCAGAAGCTTGAGATCCAGAAGGTCTTCTGTGTTATTGGGTTTTCAATGGGTGCACAACAGGTTCGCCCTATGACAGTCAACGATCGGAATACTCACTCATATCACTGATAGGCATACTATTGGCCAGTTGTGTACCCTGATTTTGTAGAAAGGTTAATCCTTGGATCTTTCGCCAACAGTCATTGTTCTGACTTCCTTCCCCCCGGCAAGATTCGTTGCTATCTGCGGATCTGCGCGGACCAGCCCTCACAATAAAGCGTACGCCGCGACTATCTGCCATTCTGTTATATTATAACCGCATTTTCAGTTTCATTGAGGGCCCGAAAGCAGCGTTGACAGCTTCTAAGGACTTTGACGACGGGCACTACAAGACCACGCCGCAACATGGAATCCGTGCCTTCGGCCGCGCGTATAGCGCATGGGCATACAGTCAAGAGGCTCGTATCTCTTCCACTTTCTCCAGCTCGTCGCGTGCACTAATTGTCTCAAAGTGGTTCCGCAAGAAACTTTACTTGTACGACGGAAGGTGGGTAGTTTTTGGAATTGTTACCCTAAATCCATTCATCCACTTGTACAGATACTCTGATCTTCACGCATTCCTGCGTGAGGAGTGGGAAGCAGGATTCTTGAAAGGCTGGGATGCGAATGATCTCGTTACTTTGCTAAACACGTGGCAGACCGGCGACGTTTCCACGATCCGTGACAATGGAGACCTCGGAAAGAGTCTCAGTGCAATCAAGGCCAAGGGGCTAATTATGCCCTGCAAGACAGACCTCTATTTCCCTGTAAGCCTTTATTAAACACAAGTGATCTTTTCTGGTGACATCCTATTCATTCGAACAGCCGGAAGACAGTGAGAATGAGATGCCGTACCTGAAGTATGCAAAGCTCGTCGTCATTCCCTCCATCTGGGGACACCTGGGTAACACTTTCTCTTTTCTTTTTTCCCTCTTTCAATTGATGAACGTGCTACCATTGCAGCCGGGGGTGGTGCCAACACCGAGGACGACAAGTTCCTTCAATCCGAAGTCAAGAAGTTCCTGGAGGAGCTTTAGAAACTATATCTGCATGTAAATTTAGCGATTGACCAGTGACCTTCATCCGCGAGACCAGCGATAAATCTCGACTTATCTACCATGCCGTCGGCGTCCCTGATCTCACGCCGAGTTATATTTTCTCTGGGTACTCGGAACAAATTGCTGAGCAATGCGGGACCCGAAACCCAATTATCTTGACCGCGGATCAGAGCTGTGGGCAATAAGGGTATCACCAAGATATGGGAGGTGTGAGTGACCATAGGTCCCACTGGCATTCTTCCTTCGAAGACATGGACTATGCATAGCAAGGCTTACATGGCAGAACGCAACCTCCAATACTATCACCATGGGAAGTTCAAGGTCGCGGGTGGTGTCTTACGGGACGCTGTCATGGCTTTCCAAGTATTTGCAGACCCTTCCAACCCATGCATGGTGTATCTGGCTTGCTATTATAGTGCGGCTTTCTCTAGGCATATTTATTGAGTTGGACACCGTGATAGCTCAGGGTGCTCTGGTCGGGACGGCTGGGAGCCTCGTCACACTGACCAGGAGTCCTACTAGTACTAGTATCGCCACCTCGCGCGCCGAAGCGAGAAGGGTGCCACGAATAGACTACAGCTGGGGTGATAAACTTTGTCTATCTGCAAGTGTCATCAATCGAATCAATCGTGGTCGTCCATTCCGGTCACGTCAACTTGAACGCGAGTCTATCCGTTCCGCTCCAACTATCCCACTTTATCCTTCTAAATTTATAGCATCAGCCTGCTCGTGACCATTTCCTCGGACCGACTCTGCAATCAAGCATATGCCTTGTGAACAGGCAGATATAAAAATGAATCGAATCGACCAGGTGGACAAACCCAGGCTTACCACCTTCTCAGTTGCATCCAAGCAGCAGCAGTCGCTGGCATAACATGCAATCTCTGAGCGCAGTGATCCAGTACTACCATCACGGCAGGTTCAATGTGACCGGTGGCATACTTCCAGATGCAGTCACAGCATATCAAACATATGGAGATCCCAAGAATCCTTGTATAGTATTCCCAACATGCTATGGCGCCAAACTGGCTCTTGGGAGTAAGTCGAAGAATGGTGTAAATCCCCAGCGGCGTTATTAACGTATCTGCAGGTCAGGACTACCTTGTTGGTGAAGGGAAGGTGATCTAGCCCTTTCGAATGATAGCAGCGTGGTGTTCACAACCGTGCATCTCTCTAGGTACTTGACACCAAGAAATACTACGTTGTTACCTTTGCGCTGTTCTGCAATGGAGAGGTATGTAGAATGATCGGCACTTACCATTTCAAGCTTATCCTCTAACTGCGAGTCTCCAGTCGTCGTCTCCCTCTAACACCGTACGTGGGATACACCGTTCCGGTATGGAACTCCACGAGAGGATCATGACGTATTTCCTTCGTAGCCAGCACCATACAACGGCCCATATTTCCCATTCGTCTCTTACGAAGACAACATGTGAACTTTTTTCCGTGTCCATACTTGTTACTTTACTCATCTCACCTCCTAGTCGCGCCCAGCATGCAGTTCTCACCAAACATTTAGGAGTGTCGAAGGTGTTTTGTGTTGTAGGTTTTTCGATGGGTGGTCAACAAGCGTATCACTGGCCCGTGGTGTTCCCCGACTTCGTGGAGAGATTTGTGGCGATTTGCACCTCCGCACGAACAAGCCCCCATAATCAATGGTTGCTTATTTCTCTTTTTGATCAGTTAGCTTCTTACTGATTGTCGTAAAGCTTCCTCGAAGGCCCGAAGGCTGCAATGTTGGCATCCAAAGATTTCGCCGATGGGCACTACACATCCACGCCACACCATGGTATTCGGGCATTCGGGAGGGTTTATTGTGCATGGGCGTACGGGCAAACGGTTAGTACACATGAAATTGATAAAAAAACACCCTTACAGTGCATTAGTGGTTCAGGGAGTATCAGTATCTTATGGGCGGAGAGTAAGTGTTCACATGTCTCTTGACTACCAGATCGCCCAACCCACGCTAGGTATCCTGACCTGAACTCGTTCATCCGAGAGAGGTGGGAAGGGAGATATATAGAATACTGGGATGCCAACGACATGGTCGCCCTCCTCACCACCTGGCAGAAAGGAGACGTCTCCATCATTCGCGATGGCGGCGACTACGAGAAAACGCTGAAGAGTATCAAAGCTAAGGGGCTAATCATGCCTTCGAAGACTGACCTTTACTTCCCGGTTCGTTGGCACGCCAGCTGGGCTTGTATTCACGCTAATGTTCCTTTCAGCCGGAAGACAGCCAAGTCGAAGTTTCACACCTCCGAGATGCCACATTGCACGTCATACCCACTGTTTGGGGCCATGTTGCGGGAGGAGGAGCGAATCCCGTCGATGTCGAGTTCATTTCAGACAAGATTCGTGCATTTTTGAACGCTTGAAGGAGGGAAGAACGCACGGCACCGTAGCACTGTATACTATTTTGTACCAATGAACATACTTGAGTCAGCAAGATAGTGGAGAAAATTCATTCTTCACATTGCTCAGTACTCAAGCGTTCATCCTTCGAGCCAACTCGATAATCGACCTGAACTGAACTTGAACAAGGATGAGGATAGTGAATCCGGGAAACTATGTACAGTTGAAATGTAGTGCATGCTAGCGAGATGCAATTGTTTTTACCGAGAGTGTAGCAAATGCTAATACGCATTATGAGCATTTCAACCCGAACTTGCTAAGTCACGTGCACACGGATCGGCTAGAATCATTGAGTGAGTCCACGTACGTTACACCATAAGTACCCGCTACTTACCAAAACCCTTCGCGTTGGCTCGTCTTCTCTCTACTATGAAGGAATGTCATAGTTTCCTGTTGGGAAGTATACTGTTGCTCCCTGTACTTAGCGCCAGTGCATTCTATTTGCCTGGTGCTGCACCCCGCAATTTCGAGCAAGGGGAGCAAGTAGACCTCTTTGTCAACGCCCTCACTCCGATGTTGACAGGGAAGGATGAATCAAAGCTAGTACGCTATCCTGATAGTCTAGTTGATGTTACATTGACTCGACTCTACTCGGCCAGAAATCCCTGATCAATTGTGGGTGCATCCTGAATGTACCTATACCAAGTCTGTCTTGCTGATGCGCACAACAATAAGATGACTACTACAACCCTGCTTTTCATTTTTGCCAACCTGAAGGCGGTCCAAAGAGTCAGCCAGAGTCTTTGGGTTCCATTCTTTTCGGGGACCGGATATTCAATTCACCATATGACGTGCGTGTCATCATATTTTAGCAGGAGTCCCTTAGCTTGAATGCTACTCTTGCGCCAGATCAAAATGCTAGAGGACAATGGAACATGCCGCACCCTCTGCACCCAACAGGTGCCCCCGCAGGACACCAAATTCATAAATGACCGCATACGGGAGGATTATGCCCTCAACTGGCTCATAGATGGCTTGCCAGCAGCAGAGATGAAAAAGGACTTGAAGACGGGCGACATCTTCTATGATATGGGTTTCAATCTCGGCGATGACGACAACGAAACTCCATACTTGAATAACCACTACGATATTGTCTTGAGGTTTGCGCTGGGTGCCTTGCTCACGACGTCATTGATCATTCTTATGTGATGGTATACAGGTACCATGAACGAGATCCAGGCATATATCGAGTAGTTGGTGTACTGGTGTGGCCATCAAGGTGAGCAATTGTGCGACCTGTTCTCTTCTTTCTCTGAATTCGTTCATCCCCAAGCCGTGGTGGTCCACAGGAGGACACGGACAGACCTGATTGTGACGCTAACGTCCAGCCTCTTTTGCTTTCCGAGACGCAGACGACAGCCGTCCGTTATACTTATCGAATCACTTGGGATGTAAGCTCCATATCAATGTTCTGATTTGTAGACTTTGACATCTATGTCAGGAATCAGATACCCCATGGGTACGTGAAGAACCGCTTTCATGCTTGAAGTTAGCTTAACGTTTCCAAGGCTACCCGTTGGGACAATTACCTGCACGTTTTCGACCCAAGAATACATTGGTTCAGCATTGTTAACTCGATTGTGATTGTTATTTTCCTCTGTGTTATGGTGGCCGTTATTCTCGTGCGCACGGTCTCGAGAGATGTAAGCACTTATCTGCTGAAAAAGAGAATAAATTGACACATCCTATCCGTAGATTTCCCGCTACAACGCCATCGATCTCAGCGTAAGCTTCGTGTTTTCTATTGCTTACACTCATCCAAACACTCATACTATTGCAGGAGGATGTTCAAGAGGATTGGGGGTGGAAACTCGTGCACGGAGAGGTGTTCCGCACGCCACGTTTGCCAATGCTCCTAGCCGTCATGGTTGGTAACGGCGCACAACTCTGTGCAATGTGTTCGGTTACTCTTGGTACTTCCTCCAACTCGCTGGCGTTTCGGAATGTTTACATTCTTCTGTTTGGACAGTTTTTGCGTTGCTAGGCTTCCTCTCCCCATCTAACCGTGGTTCGCTTGCAACTGTAATGATGGTGTGCTGGTCCTTCTTTGGCGGGCAAGTAATTTTTTTTGTCTCCCGTCCTATCTATCCTAACGCAGCGATACTTTCTTCATCAGAATTGGCGGTTACTACTCCAGCCGCGTGTATGCCTCTCTCGGGGGTGTGGACCGCAGAAAGAATGCATTTGTGACTGCCACGGTCTTGCCCACGTATGTTCGTGTATTCTCTTCCCCACCGTAAGCTGAAGTCTGGATGCAGGCTGGTTTTCATCGTCATTTTCCTGCTCAACTTTTTCCTTCTTATCGCTGGATCCTCAGGAGCCGTCCCCTTCAGTGCGTTGTTTTTCATACCTGATCTTGTGATTGTCACGAATGCTCGATGCAGCAACGATGCTCCTCATTGTCTTGCTGTGGTTTGGAATCTCTGCGCCCCTTTCGGCCATCGGTGCCTACATCGGATCGCGACAAGGGGTGCGTACCCATTTGCCTGCATATGTTCGGTTGGCTTACAAGATGGATACAGGGTGTTTCGCATCCTGTGAGGGTGAATCAAATCCCTAGGCAGATTCCCCCTACACCTCGCTACCTTCATCCCTGGGTATGTCGCATGGCATGTAATGTCTGACCACGTGTAAACATCATAATAGGCTTCCATATTGCTTGCTGGTATTCTACCATTCGGTGGGATTGCTTATATCCTATATTTCATTTGCTGCTGAATGTTGATCTTTTGATCCTCTTCCAGGCGCTGCATATGTCGAGCTGTACTTTATCATGTCGAGTCTCTTCGCTTCACGCGCATACTATGCGTTTGGTTTCTTGGCGCTCACAGCAGCGGTGGTTGCACTGACAGCCGGAACAGTCACAATTCTCTTCACGTACTTCGTTTTGTGCGCAGAAGAATACCGGTACGTGTTACTCTCAGTCCCTGAGTACCAACAGCGTTATTGATGGCTGTCCCACAGTTGGCACTGGCGCGCGTTCATGACCGGGGGAGGGAGTGCATTCTGGATTCTGGTTTATGGTCTGTTTTATTGGGCCTCGCGTCTCTCGCTCGATTCTTTTTCCAGCGTTGCGCTATACCTGGGATACTTGTTTCTTATCTGTCTATTTGACTTTCTTGTCACAGGTGCGTCTTCTCTTAGTTCATGATCACCTCCGTAGCTCATTGTCCTCAGGAACGATCGGGTTCCTCGCATCTTATTGGGTTGTGCGTAGACTGTATAGCGCAATCCGTGTTGACTAGCTTGTTAGACGTCACACCATCCTGTATTTATTGAACAATGATGTCTCCTCTGCTACGGTGTTGGCTGGCCCCTTGGTTCACAGGCTCCACCCCGTTGTAGTTGGTTACTGAAAGCAGACAGTTGTGTGCGGTCTGATCCAACGCTGCCTATCGCGCTCATTTGATCCACAAACTGGCCAACCTCCCTCCTACGGGAGCCTAGTTCTTGGACTACTGGTGTGCACCGTGATTCTACCCACTAAACCGACGAGAAAATGTGGCTAGTGCGTCAAAATAGATTACTGAGTACTTATATCACAAGAGCATTGGAAATATGACAGATCCCTATATCACCCACTGCCCAATTGAACTATCAGCACACCTGGGTTCTTCGGATGTACCTCGACGTGGACCCCAAGCCTGGAAGATCGAATTAATGGCCGTCGAGGGCGTTTGTCAGGAACACTTACTTCCGCATGTGCTCTTGTATTGCAGGTTTAAGCCGAGAGACCCCTCCATCGGAATGACTGCCTTGACCTGCCAAAGACATACCATGATACCAAACTCGATTAGCACAGAGGGAATACACCTACCGACGATTAAATGAATCTCAGAATCACCTCTTCGACGAGCTTCCGTGATAGCTTTCTCAGAAAAAGCAATGGCTTCTTTCACGTAGAGA
This sequence comes from Gastroboletus turbinatus, assembly GCA_038090655.1. Lineage (NCBI taxonomy): Eukaryota > Fungi > Basidiomycota > Agaricomycetes > Boletales > Boletaceae > Gastroboletus > Gastroboletus turbinatus. The sequence continues at coordinate 82,028 of JBBPND010000004.1, forward strand.
CCATGAAGGTCAACCTCATGTGCAGCTTTGTTCTGAAAAATAATAATCGTGCAGCAAAGGTGCGGCACCCGTGATGGCACGTTACCTGGTTGTTCTCTGAAAGCAACTTTTTTAGTCGGTTTCGTGAAAGTATGGATACGAGTTTACCTTTAAATATGGTGGCACTCGCTTTAGCGTTGAAGTTTTCCATCTCGAGTGCATGGCGTTTGCCCTCCTCAGAGAGCGCCTTGGCACGGGCACGGTCATGGCGTTGATAGGCCTCTTGGCTCTGTTGGTAACATTGGTCCATCAAGTCGCTTTCCCGTTTAGCCTTGGCTCGGAGGGATGCGTAGGCTTCTAATGGAGTATAATCTCTCTGGGAAGAGTCGATGCTCTGCTGGTATTGCCGCTCATCGCGTCGGCGAACCGGTGGTTGAGCGGATTCAGGCGATTGTGGGCGAGGAGGGGGAGAGTCATCTCGATCGCCCGCGAAGGTCTGGTATGCTGCATAAGCAGCGATAGCACCTATGGCTAGGTATAACATGGCGAAGCTCTGCTGGTGTTGCCGCTCATCGCGTCGGCGAACCGGTGGTTGAGCGGATTCAGGCGATTGTGGGCGAGAAGGGGGAGAGTCATCTCGATCGCCCGCGAAGAAGGTCTGGTATGCTGCATAAGCAGCGATAGCACCTATGACTAGGTATAACATGGCGAAGTAGAAGGCACGACGCACAGGATGTGCTGTTGAATTACTCTCTTTTTCACATCAGTTGGCATGTGGGAATTAATAATCTCAAAAAAAAACACAATATTATCTTCACTTTTTTTGTCGACCTCAACATAACGCCGGAATAAATAAATAAAAACATCATCCGCCTGGTAGAGACCCAAAGATTTGATTCCGGGATGACCGAAAGCCATATTCAACACCTTTCAAAAATCAGAATTTCGAATCCCGCTGCCGGTCCCCTCGGGATATGTTCTACAGGTACCTACGGGGCAGATGGTATGTTTATTTATTTATTCCGGCATTGTGTTGAGGTCGACCGAAGATAATGTTGTGTTTTTTCTTTGAGATTGTTATTTCCCACATGCCATCTGATGTGAAAAAGAGGGTAACCTCGTGGACGCCGTCTCGGGCGGACCATGAGAACACGCTGTATGAATGAGGCAGTCTCTTATCAACAAAGAGACACGATAGACGCCTCGCTTCATTGCTATTCAAACTATGAGTACGAACATGCGAAATGATAGTAGATAGCCAAAAAATGTACAAATGCACACGTGAAGACTGTAGAACGGTCCAACGAAGGAAAGTGATTGTCCAGTATCTCACGGTTCCACAAATTCCGTGAGGGGTGTAGGAATGTGTAGCGATATCGTGTACATGATGAGGTCATCATCTCATTGATTGATGCGTATGTCGATGACGGGCATTATGATGGTGCAAGCTCAAGAATAGTAAAGGGCTGGCTCCAGTCGCCAGAGTCACCCATGGCTGAAAAAAATGCGCAAGGTTATTTGTTGCCTCGGATTGGACCCTGTTAGAAATTCGACTTACGCATAACAATCCAGTCGGTGGAGGGCTGGGTATCTACGGGAACGGTCACATTGACCTCTCCGGCAGTCAAGAGGAAGCCTTGTGCAATGAGAGTCATTTGACTTGTATTGGCATGACGCAGATAGACCATGCCTGAGGATTCGTGATCTCAGAGGGCTGAGTAGAGGTGTTCCAGGTGACGGGTTAAAACTTAAGTGTAACCGGCGACCCAGACGGTGCTGGAGTTCGGAGAGATGATCGGGGGCGCCCACACATCGCGTATCACTGGCGACACGATAGGGAGCGCAAAGACGAGAAAAAAGAGAGAGCACATGAAGGCGAGGAGGAAGAAAAACATCATGATGGTCGTGACGAAGAAGGGGGAACGAGGGGAAATGTGAGATTATGAGAGCTTTACAGAGGGGGAGGACAGCCAAATGGTGAAGTGGACCCGCATTCAGGTGTGACCGAGTGGGCTCAGTCTGACCGCGTCCATTCAAAGTTCACCCCATGGAGGCTACCCGCCGTCTCCGCAGCATCACCAATGGCATCCTTTGAACGAAAACGATCCCTTGATGGCGACAATGACTATGTCTTTCCCATAGTCCCAGATAATCGCGAGGACATCGATATGGCGTCTGCATTGACGGGTGGCCGAGCCGCATAGCTGCCCCTTGACGAGGACACCAACGATGAATTCATTCACAACGCCACCATCAAGGGGGGCGACTGGGGGGACGGTTATCTTGATTGTCCGCAAAGGACTGATATGCTGCGATAGCACCTACCAGCAGGTATAACACGGGATGTCGTGGCTGAGTCGGACGAGAAGATAGGCCTGAGAAAGGCGGGACAGAGCTTCACTACTATTCAAGCTATATCGTGCGAAATGATGGATAGCTAAAAACTGTACAATGCACATATGAAGAGTCCCGAATGAACATATGTAGCTAGAAGAGTTCAACGAAGAAGAGTGATTGTCCAGTATCTCAAATGTTCAGAGTCCGTAAGAGTATGCGTTGTACATTATGAGGTCATCAGTTTTTTCATTGCTGCGTATATTCATGATGGGCATTATGATGGTGCAAGAATGGGGAAGGGCTGGCTCCAGTCGCCAGAGTCACCCATGACTGAAAAAAAAGAGCAAGGTTATTGGTTGCCTGGGATTAGCCTGTTGGAAAGTCGACTCACGAACAACAATCCAGTCGGTGAAGGGCTGGGTATCTGCCGGAACGGTCACGTTGACCTCCCCGGCAGTCAAGAGGAAGCCTTGTGCGATGGGAGATGCTTGGGTTGCATCGTCATGGCGCAGATAGATCATGCCCTGAGAATTCGTGATCTGAGAGGGTTGCGAAGAAGTGTTCCAGGTGACGAGGTAAGTGTAACCGGCGACCCAGATGGTGTTGGAGTCTGGAGAGATGATTGGGGGTGCCCACACATCGCGTGTCACTGGCGACAGGACAGGGAGTGCAGGGACGAGAGACAAGAGAGAACAGATGGAAGCGAGGAGGAAGAAAAACATCATGATGGTCGTGACGAGGAAGGGGAGAATGAGGAAGGAAAACGAGAGACGATGGGAGCTTTATAGAGGGGAGAGGCACAGCCGAACTGTGCAACTTGAACTAGACCCGCAGTCAAGTGACACTGACAGATCGGGTTTGGACCAGGGTCCACTCAAAGTCCACTCCAACCGGGCCTACTCTACGGCCGCACCCATCTCCGGAGCATCGCCAATGGTGTCCCTCAAACGGAAAAGATCCATCGACACCGATGATGACCATGCCTTTTCCACAGTCCCGGACGATGACGAAGACATCGACATAGCCTCTGCGTTGACCGGTAACCGAGTCGCACAGCTCCCCCTTGACGAGGAATCCGACGAGGAACTCGGTGGATTTATTCACGACGCCATCGTCAAGAGGAACGTCAAGGGTGGGACACATTTGCTCAAGAAAATAAAAAGCAAAGGAGACAGAAAGGGCGATGTCGGCGGGGGCAGTTTCCAAAGCATGGGTCGGTACTACACCCCTACTTCATACATCCTCTCTCACACATGCCAGGTCTCCATCCCTTCCTGCTTCGTGCACTGACCCTTCAGGGATATCGTACTCCAACCCCAATCCAGCGCGCAGCTATCCCTTCCCTTCTTGTCACTCCCCCACGCGATCTTGTGGGCATGGCTCGCACGGGTTCTGGAAAGACCCTCGCATACATGATCCCCTTGGTACAACGTCTCGGTGGTCGTCACGCTCATACCTTCGGCGTACGCGCAATCATCCTCGTACCAGCCAGGGAACTCGCCCTCCAGGTCGTCAAAGTTGGCAAAACCCTCGTCAAAGGCTGGAAAACTGAGGCGGTTCCCCACGCCGGTGACGGCCACGACGACGATGACGACAGTTCTAAAATGGGACCGGGGGAGTGCCTCCGGTGGGGTCTGATCGTTGGTGGTGAAAGCATGGACGAACAATTCGAGATGATCAGCGGAAACCCGGATGTGTCAGTTGATCCTTTCTGGATCCCATGTTCTGCATCTAACATTTACCCGGATAAAGAATCATTGCAACTCCCGGTCGTCTTCTCCACCTTATTGTCGAGATGTCCCTTTCGCTTGCTTCAGTTCAATACGTCGTCTTTGATGAGGCCGATCGTCTTTTCGAACTCGGGTTTTCTGCCGCCTTGTCCGAGATTCTCGCCCGCCTTCCTTCGTCACGTCAAACCCTCTTATTCTCCGCCACCCTCCCGAAAACCCTCGTCGAATTCGCAAAAGCTGGGTTGCGGGATCCGAAACTCGTCCGGCTTGATGCAGAATCCAAAATAAGTACTGACCTCCGGATGGCCTTCTTTTCCGTGAAGCAATCCGAAAAAGATGCCTGTTTGCTCTCACTCCTAAGGGACGTTATCAAAGTTCCATTTGCCAGTAACGAACCATCCGAAGGCGATGACCTCAGCAAGGACTCGAAGAGGAAAGGCAAAGCAAAGGTAAAATACCCTACCCACACGGCACCCCACCAGACTCTTGTGTTCGCAGCCACGAAACATCACGTCGAGTACCTCTCGACACTTCTCACTGCCGCAGGTTACGCCGTCTCTGCTCTATATGGGTCTCTTGTGCAATCTACGCGGACTTTTCAAATGTCCCAATTTTTAGCAGGAAAGACCCAAATTCTGGTCGTCACAGACGTCGCCGCGCGTGGGCTCGATATCCCAATCCTCGAGCACGTCATCAACTACGACTTCCCTGTCGGCGCGAGAATATTTGTTCATCGTGTGGGAAGAACAGCGCGTGCAGGGAGAAAGGGGTGGGCATGGAGTTTTGTTACGCACAGCGAAGCCGCGTATCTATGTGATCTACAACTCTTCCTCGCACGACCATTGCTTGGCGTCGCCGCTCATCCGCCATCCGTTCGAGCCTCGGAGGAGCCATACACACAATCACTCATACTCGGTCCTTTTCCGCGGGACGCTGTTGATACCGAGGTCGAATACATCCGCGCGCTACATGCAGCACACCACAGTTTACCCAGCCTCCGTGGCGTCATGGATCGTGGTCAATCGATGTATGAGCGAAGTCGAGGGAAAGCGAGCGTTGCGAGCTATAAACGGGCCAAGGAAATGGCAAAGTCGGGGGACGGATGGGCTGGGGATGCCCAAGGGGTACATCCAGTATTGTCACTCATGCGGCAAGCAAAGACGGAAGATGGTGAGGTCATCATGTCAGCTGACGAGGAGAAAGAAAGAGAAGATAAAAGGCTCGCGATGGTTCGCGCTGTGAGTGCGTTCAAGCCTGCAGAAACTGTCTTCGAACTTGGAACGCGAGGCAAAGCGGGAACTGCGAATGCCGCGTTGATGAAGGAACGCAGGAAAGCGTTGGTAAAAGCGGTGCGGAGAACCGTGGCGCCGGCATCGTCATCCGGAGCCCCTCAAGCCGCTGGAGCGGGGAATGAAGACACATTACCGCAGGGCAGTGTCGATATGGAGATCGCCGATGAAGAGGACATCGCGGTACGCATGCCCCATTATGTGACTAATAGCTCGGGCTCACGGATTCCGCAGGCTGTGTTCGAAACTTCGAACAGTAAGAAAGGGAAAGATAACTATCGCGACGAGGAGTTCTACATGTCGCACTATCACAAGGATGCCAACACCGAAAAGGGGTATGTCTCCTTGCATCCCACGCATGTTGCGTACTGAGCTGGGAAATTACCAGATACTCGCTTACTGACGGGGCTTCTTCGTTCGCCGCACAAGCTCATGGTATTACATTTGATATCGCTGGCGATGTCACAGTAGCCGAGAGACAGCGACGCACCAAAATGACGTGGGACAAAAAGAAGAAAAAATTTATCAAGGGAGATGGCAGTGGTGCAGATAACATCAAACTCGTGCGGACGGAGAACGGAACACGGCTTCCTGCGACCTACCGGAGTGGCCGCTTTGATGAGTGGAAGAAGAAAGCGAAAGTGACTATTCCAAAAATCGGAGAGCGGGAAGCAGAGCGACCCGCTTCTACACGTGCAAGTGGCGGAAGGCGATGGAAACACAACAAGGTCTTTGAGGCGAAGCCGCTCGACAAACGTTCCACGGACTACGAACGAAAATCGAGGCAACTGAGGAAGAAGGAGCAGAGCGCAGGCGGTGGAGAAAGCGAGGGTTTCCAAGCGCGGCCCGCCAAAAATACTGGAAAAGTGTCGAAGAACAGCGGTAAACAATTTGGAGCAAAGTCCCTCCAGCGTGTCAAGAGTGAAATCAAGACAGTCGATCAGATCCACAAAACTCGTAAAACTGCGGAGAAGAGACGGGCGAAGAATGCCCGGCCGAGCCGAAAAAGTAAAAGATAGTATACGTTGTTTGTCTACTTGCCAATGTCCCCATTAACCATCTCCTTGGTCACCAATGCAATGTCCGAATACTCCCACTTCGCGCCTGGTCCAGGTATCACTGATACATCTTCACCTTGGAGTAAGTCGACACCAACACTTCTTAGGGCATTGATGCACCACTCAGGGTATCCCTGGTCACCAAAATAATTCTTGAAGAACGTTCGAAGGTATTCGGGGAATCTTCCTTCCACGATCGCATCTCGGGCCCCGCCCATTACCTGTGCCTGGAACACCAAGTTGTGTTGCGTCAGGGCTGTGAGTAGGACGTCAGAATGAAGCGGTAATTAGAGGCGAAGCCAGATACCGTGCGCCCCTGCGGTCTCGATCGTGACAATGTGATGCAGCATCGCACGAGGCGTCCCAGCCGTACATGTCGGACAGGGGCAGTTGTTATCGATTCGATCCATGCTCTTTGCATGCTTTTTCAGCCCTTGTCAAACGTCAATACTTTGTCTGATAGGGTGCCATGCACGCACGCAGATTCAATGGACCCTTGAAAGTCAAGGCAACCCCAAATCTAGCAGTCCGAGTAGGGAATACACAATCCGCCTGAGGAAGGCTATCAGTACTCCCCCATTCCCAGGATAGCTACATTGTCAGAATGCACCATATCCACGCCTAGCGCTACACAGACCAGAAGATCTGTATCAGTGGATAATTAGTCAAGACTGAATCGGAAAAGTGGTGTGGTATTGACCCTCCGCAAAGCCAATACCCATGGAATACCGCGGTCCTGATTGGCGACGTGAAACATTACGTCGTGCAGGGGGCGAGGGGGGCTTACGATCGAATGGCAGTCTGTCCGTACATTGTTTGATACTGCGGATGGTGAGAAGATTGCAAAGGCAGTCGTGTGGGTGATCCTTACATCTTCCAAAACAAATCTGGACACAATCCAGGCGGAAGTTATTTCCCGAATGACTGCAGAACCTACCTTTGTCTTCACCTCCACTTAGGCCACCTATGGCAAACCCAGCTACGTGATCCTTCCTCTCTACCATGGCATCCAGGCACCTGTCACGGAGAGTGGGATCCAGCCCGCCTTGAACTATCGCAAATAGATTTTGCCTGTCCTTACGTCCTGATCGTTCGTGTTGCTCGATGCACCGATCAAGCCATCGAATGGACCGTTCCATAGCTTCGCCCACTCGGGGCCCAACGGTGAGGCTACTGACTAGACTTCGTCAGGGAATCAAATGGTTATACGTCATATCCTGGGAACCCACCGACGTCATCTAGTTGCATAATAATATCTGCACCAATGGAGTGCTGTATTGAAATGCTTTCTTCTGGCTATGCAATACATCAGTCACGCTCAACACGCATGTAGTGGCGATTTACAGTTAGCATGGTGGGCTCGCCAGTGAATGGACTGGAAAACAGTGCCCCATCCTCCGTGATTGTTGTAAACTTGTCGAGAGAGACAAGTTGGAAACCACCACTATCCTAGATCGGGAAAGAAGGGTATTTTTGTTCATGAAACGCGGCGGAGAGAAGAGAAGCACTCGCTGTCAATATATTGCGATGCCATCCTTGGAATTCGTGTGCCCCTCCTACTTCATCGAGCACTTTAGTCCCCGGTCTCAGATTCAAGTGGTATGCGTTGTTCAGGATGAGAGTGATCCCAAGAGATTCGACTTGTTGTGGTGTCAGCCCTTTGATCGCAGCTTGGGTGGCGATTGGCATGAAAGTCGGCAGCATCGTGACGCCATCTTGAAGCATGGATCTGTCTGGCGTCGATTTCCAAGAGGCCGGAGTTACTCACGAGCGAGCTTCATGCGACAGACACGAGCGTGCGTCGTGTGACATTGTGCGATGACTTCGAACTGCATCCCGGCCATTTGAACTACCGTCGTTGGCCTAGTAATGCAAGAAAAGTGATAAAACAACAAGTTGATAGAAAAGTAGTGCCAGGAAAGAAGAGGTATTCTAGAGGGTTGTCAGGCGAGCGGCGTCTCTCGCTACCCGAGTGAACTTGAAGACTATTCGGAGTACAAACGAAATGTCATCATTTTTACAATGACAACACAACTCTCGAGTCATATAAGTTATCAGTGCACTAGACACTGTATAATCAAGCTATGCATCTTTCATACCATCCCAAGCAAGTTTTCACTGTTGGTAGACTTCACAAGCCTGCGTGAAAGGACGACGGTATCATTGTATCGCTTATGCAAAGTGCTCGTGCAACGCAGATGTTTCGGAACACCAGAGACTCGGAAAAGTTACACGAGGCAGGTATTCATGCACTGAAATGAAGGTTAAAAAATCGATTATAGTCTATGGGGTGTTGTGATTGTAACTCGACAGACTCTCGAGATCAGGTATTGGCCATTGGACCCTCAGGCCTCAGGTCCGACAAATCGTGCCTATGAACTGAAGAGCATCGGTGAATCCTGGAGGCCATGGGTTAGTCTACAAATGTTCTCCACCCCAATCACCAGAGAAAAGAACTTACCGGGTGAGGCTGTGATTCTCGAGGTGTAGATGAGAGGAGATTGTCATGCTCAACTTAATTTCCTCTTTGGCGTGTAGCCGAGTTTCAGCATTAGATCTGCTCAGCCCGCCGGTCACTTCTGGTAATGGAGTTTGACGTTTGAACTGCGTCCGCTTCATATACTGATTTGTTTGCACTGATCCGGGACCAGGAGGAGTGATCGTGGCAGTGCAGCTGATACCATTAGCTTCCCGATCCAAATCTTATCATACCCTCGGTCCGTCCGGCCCGCACTTTTTTTCGCCTGCACACTGGCAAGGGTTTCAAGTAGAACGGCGTCGTGTCAGATGTTCCGTCTTGCTCGTCAATGTACTCGTTCATTCCCTAACAACACAAGAAATGCGTATTTATCCCAAAGACATCACCACAACGGTAGAAATCTCGTTCAGGAGCTCATTTCCAGGCAGTCCGTAGCCAATGTCACGCGGTGAGCAGACTCGTGTTTACAAGATCGCTCACTAAAAACGAGTCTCGTATCAGCCCAGAGGATCTCAAAAAGCACCTCGAGCAGCCTCGCACCGTCTACCTTGGAATAGATCCCACTGCAAAGTCACTCCACGCAGGGCATCTTCTTCCCTTGCTTTGTCTGCTGCATTTTCAACTGTGCGGTAACAACGTGATTGTGCTTGTAAGTAGTCAAGCAACCGTGCAACACCTCATCCTTCCGTGACTTATTGACCACAGATAGGTGGCGCGACAGGCTTGGTTGGAGATCCTTCGGGACGTATGACTGAACGCCAGCTGGTCGAGAAAACACAGATTGAGCTGAATACCCTAAAGCTCGCCCAAGCCATCCAGAAATTCTTTAGTAGTGCGACTACGTACGCAAAGGACAGATTGTCAACCCAATCGTCCACTCTACCTGCGGTGCAAGTTCTCAACAACCTCACATGGCTCAAGAACGTCAACTTGCTCGACTTTCTACGTACGACTGGCATACATTTTCGAGTGAACAGTATGCTTACGAGAGATAGGTATGGTTTTAACTCATCGTCACTATCCTTCTGATTTAGCATCGACAGTGTGAAGACGCGAATGAGTACTCAACAAGGTATCTCCTTCACCGAGTTCACCTATCAGCTCCTGCAAGGTTACGACTTTTACGAGCTGTACAGAACCCATGGATGTACTATTCAAATCGGTGGATCCGACCAATGGGGAAACATCTTGTCTGGCGTAGAACTTATAAACAAAGTTGAACATAGGCCCCTCTCCGGGGAAGATATCCCGAAGGAGAAAGGCTTTGCATTGACAACTCCACTTTTAACCACATCGCGGGGGGAGAAGTTCGGCAAGAGCGCGGGGAACGCTATCTGGTTGGAACACAACCTGACCAGTTACTTTGATTTCTACCAGGTCTGTCTAGCCTTTTATACGATACTCGATGTTAATTCAGCGACTGCAGTTCTTCATGCGAACTAGTGACTCGGACATCGAAAAATATCTCAAACTCTTTACGTTGTTATCTGTAGAAGAGATATCCACCCTTGTGCGCGATCACCAGGTACAACACTTTCTCGGTCCTTTCCGCCGATGCGATTCTAATCCTTGCTAGGTATCTCCAGAACATCGTATTGCACAAAAACGACTAGCAGAGGAAGTCACATTGATGGTTCATGGAAGTCAGTAACGGTCCCGTCAACTTTCGCTGTGACTGATGACTTTTACTGTCAGAGGATGGACTGGACGCAGCCAGAATAGCAACACAGGTCCTCTTTGGCACGGATTATACTACGTTAAATGCCCAGCAGATTCTCAAATCACTGATTGGTGATCCCCGACTTGTGTTTTGCACTGAGGAAGAGATGTTCAATACCTCGTTACCGAATCTTGTCGCGAAACACCAGCTCGCTCCATCGAAATGTAAATCTTGCAACTGTATCTTCAATGCTCAACTAACCACCCTATAGCGGCAGCACGTCAGTTGGCCCAAGCAGGTGGATTATACCTCAACAACAAAGCGCAACGCGATCCTTGCTTCCTTTTAACCCGAGAGGCCCTCATTGGCGGTAAGGTGGCCATTGTACGGGCTGGCAAAGACAACCATCGAATTTTGGCTCTGAAATAAACTAGCTCCCATTTTTTATTACGGATGTTCATGTTACATGAATGGTTTTCCGACGAGTATGGTACAGTAATTACATCGAAAGGTCGTATGTGAATGTATCCGGGCGCCTCATATCCAAATTAACCGCAAGTACTTTCTGTTTGGACAGCTTTTGGGTCTGACTGGGCAGACGCAACTAGTCATCTTGTAAAGACAGCTTATGCTTCAATAAGAGCGCAAGGTCCTATTGCCAGTGGGAAGTTTAGTGCGCGATCGTGAGAGTATAGTCTCTTACCACAACAAGAGAAGACGTGCTCAAACGCCGCTGACGCAACTGGGTGCAGTCATCGTGATCAGTTCCATAAATAGCGTGACTTAGAGCAGATGAGGTGTCGGTTTCCTAGATTCGTCGTCTGTTCAGAGATTGCAGACATTCCAAACTAAAGGCTCACTGGATGTGGGGAGTTCATTTGAGGTGGTATATAGTGTTCATCTTCTTGAGTTGCGGCCTGTTCGACACAGATTTACGATGGGTGGTTCCCAACAACAGAAAGCGAGGCAAAGGTATCCCACCATAATCCTCTCACGAACTGATGGCTTCATTCTCGGGTAAGGATGAAACCTTAAAAGGTACGATGAGCGGTAGGCTGGAAGTCGCCCGGTGTCCATTGGAATGTCAAGGTAGCGGGAACGAGGGCTAGAGGCGTGTCCGGCTTCGAGACACGAAGGCAGGCAAGTCAAGTCACAAAAACAAGGGACGAGGAAAAAAAATAAAGGCCCCGTTTGCAGTTGAACTCAGACTCCGTGTCCCGCCAGGGTACTGTGACGGCAAGACCGCACCAAACGCGCATAAGCTGGCGGAACTCGGTTTGTGACGACCACTGTCAATGTTTCATTTATGCCGCGTCATTTTGCTTCCGCAGAACAGTGTCAACAAGCAGCCGCGCGCCACACCAGCATTGCTTGTTGGCAATTTTCTGACGAGTCCTCATGAATCAAGGTAATTTTCGACCTCCAGTACCCCAAATTGACGAAGGTCTTGAAGCCTGGCTAGGCCACGGGCGGCGCCGGCTACGGCAAAAGAGCATTGTGTGCACCCGCTGTGGCCAGGAATGCTCACAAAAGATCTCGATCATCAAGCACGCCAGCGACCGAAATGGTGCGCGTCAGACACCTGCATAGATTCAAACACTGATAACTCTGACCCAGACCCTGGGAGCTGGGACATACTGCGGTGTTGAGGCGTGACATTGTCACAGATAGGGGACTTGTCACGTCACATTGTAGACGCGCAGGCAAGTTGTTCAAGACCACGATAATCCACTGTGCAACTCAACGTGTGCTCGTCAAGCTCTTCAAAAAAACAGCAAGTCAATTGTGTGAGGTAGTATGACTGCAAAACTGCATCGCCCACCTTGGCCACCTCAAGCGATTGGCGAGATTCAATCCCCCAGTGGGACGTGCCACTGACAGCAAACGGTCCCAACAAGCCAACCAGATGTCCCCCCGTCGTATGAATGTATAGGAGTGACCCAAGACACTCATGCAACAGTCTGACATGGCTAAACCCCCGAGGGGCCCATGTATTGTACCGAGACGTCCACTTCCACACACGATGGTGAACAAAAACGCTTGAGAAGCCTCAACGCGAACGAGGGTGGCACCAGTAAGTGTCGAAACGAACAAGACGTGTGTATGACATGCTGCAATCAAGAGCATGGAATTTTTCACCGTACGGTTGCCTTGACAAAATCTTCAAGATGACCCGTCTTCGAACTGTTGATGCTGTGGACATCTTGCCGTGCACAAGGACCGATTGGCACCGTGCGCAAGGTCGGATGACTTTGCAACTCGTCAAGACGGTGAGCGTTCCCTGAACCAAAGAAGAGGCGTCGAACGGTGGTGACTTTGGGCGGAAGAGCCGTGCGATTAATGCCCCGCAATTGTGCTGTCTTTTGAACGAAGAAAAGCGAGCGAGAATTGCGACCTGACAAGGAAGGGGAACGAATGTAACTGCTCGGTGTTACCCTGACGTGCACAACTCCGCTCAATGGGTCCCCCCTCCACACAAAATTCCACACGACACAAATAGCCGGGTTTTTTGAACCCCAGCGCGTTCCCGGTCTTTGGCATCTCAGCCGTCGTGGTTAGTTTCTCGTCTGTTCCCCTCACAACCATCTCGCGAGTCGGGGACCATCGAAAATATTCCCGACGAAGTTGACCGCCGCCACCGCTGCTTTTCCTCTCCCCCCTCGACAGCAGCTCCATTGGCTTTCATCCAAATTCCTTCGAGTGAAGGCTTCCATTGATCAGAGACGCAATGGCATTTTCGGCGGCGCAGGATTTTTGCTCAGCCTCGGGCTTCGGTGTTCGGCAGACCTCTCTTCAATTCTTACCAAAAACATGCTGTCCAGGATACCAGTTGATCGAGATCACAGATGTCGGTGAGTTCTTAACATAGTCGACAGCTAGACGACTCAGTATATCACACTCGACAGAATACCAAATCGTGCCGTGTACTCAGCAAGACACATTATGATGGCTCATCGCTAATTACGGCGTCTCGTTCGAGGCTTAAGCTTCAAGCTTCAGAATGTATCGCGTTTGCACGCTTGGCCTAGGAAATAGCGCGGGCTGGACTATCCCCGTGGTGGACATGTTTAGCGAGAATGTCGATCACGGACAGTCACTTAGGAATGTTGGTGGAGTTGCAAAAGTCATCCACACCATCGCTCGATCGAGTATTCCCGTTGGTCCCCCAGCTATAAAAGTCCCCGTGGACCAGCCAACGAATTCCTCATTTCCTGTCCTTTACCCGCCCATATCGCGTCTACGACCGCTCGTCATCCGCTCTCACTCACATGCAAGATCCGAAAAAAGAGATAGCGGGCATTGTCCGCACGCTCTGCACGACACGCGATGCGTACGAGTTGGAAGAAATTGTCATGAAGTACTTCGTCCCGGACGCCAAGTTTTCGCATCCACTGTGCAAGGCCAACTCCCGAAACGAGATTCACGGTCTCTTTCAATGGTACAGGCTCGCTAGTCCGGAGACGGATATCCAAGTCTCGAGCGTTAGTGAGTGCTCAAGCTCTGAAAGCCGATGGGTTTATCAGCTGACGCCCGTATCATGCGCAGTGTACGACACCGAGTCGAACGTTCTCCTCGTCGAGATCAAAGAAAAACTCAACGTCTGGTTTATTCCCCTTCCAAGCAAAACTGGCAGGTGAGTTCACGTTTCTTTTTCAGCTTTAGGCCGTTGACTCATCGTCCCTTCCTTGTGAAAGGATGGTTGTCCGGCTTCAGTTGCGGAAGATGAACTCATATCACTATATAACGATGGAGGAAGACTTTACAAACCCTATGGTAAGTCCTATCTATGTAACATTGCGGTTTCGGTTGGTGACGACGCCGTATCATTGCAGGACCAAATTGGGTTTATCGCCTCCCCCCTTTTGCCCCTTGTAGCAATCTATCTCAGACTTGGCTGCCTTCTCTCGAACTTGGGCGCGATTGTATTCAGGACTGTTGGGTTGAACTCGGGCCTCCGGGGTGGTGCTGTTAGTTATACAGGGTTACTAGAAGCCGCTGGATTGGCCCAGACACCTGGAGATAAGGTCAATGGAAGCGCTAAAGAATAGACATGTCGCAATGGTTCCGTATTAGTTCCGTACTATATTGTCTTGTATTACAACGAGCTCCGCAGTATAGAAGAGATAATCTGTTTGGACAGCGCTTAGTACTGGTGTGGGTGACGGTGGCATACAATTGATTGACAATGACAGTGGCAAATTTTGGAGGTGTGCTATGATCAATGGGCGGTAATGTGAGTGTACTAACATTGTAAAAAGGGTGACCGTTTTGCGTGTTGAAGTTGCCAATCATCAAGCCATTTGGACGCGGAGATTTGCTTGAGCATCACGATTTGGAAGACAATGCCATCCTGGTCACCGTCGACCCCATCGTCGTCTATCCCGCTTGGCTCTGAGGAAGATTCGCATCTTCTTTCTCAATCCTTGCCATCTCCCGATTCCTTTGACGCGTCGTCTCACATCCACACTGGTCTTGGTGGTGCAGATCTATCTCTCTCAGAACTCTCGTTATCGGACAAACCTCACAGTCGTGATGGCCCTCGCTTCAGTCTCCTCGCACCGCCCCCTGCACCACTTCGCTTCTCTGCCGACCAGAGCGCTATCATAGAGGGCGAGGAGTATGAAGAGGGTGGAGATACCACTGTCGACGGGCACGATGATGCAAACAATACTATAATGGAACACGTCGTTGCTGAAAAGGCTCGCGAAGAGAAGCTGCAAAGCGATTTGTTCATCCTCAAGAAGCTCAATGCGACTTTTGCGGTGCTGAACGACGCCCTCAAAGCAACAAAGGGTGCAACGGAGGTGCGTCTCAGCCTTGGCTCGCTACCTAAATCAGACCCTGACGTGTCCAACTTTTCCAGCAAGTGGCGAGACAACTATCGCAAACTGATGCGCTATTGGACAAGTATGCTAATATGCTTGCAAAGTCCGAGACCGTCACGCGCTTGATTTTCGATGAACGGTGGGGGGGTGCAGATGCTGTGAGTGTACTCGACGAGACCCGGTGTTGTACAAACATTCGGGGAAAATCGAGTGTCATATTACTTGTGAGAGCGTTACTGACCTCGACACCTAATAGGATGAAGAGTTGCTTGTCAGGGAACGCGAGGAAGCCCTAGAACGGGCCCGACTTGAGCGGGAAAGAGAAGAGGCGGCACGTAGAGAGGCCGAGGAACGCGTGCGTCGGGAGGCAGAAGAGACTGCACAGCGAGAGGCAGAAGAGCGTGCCAAACGAGAGGCGGCGGCAGCTCTTGCGGCCAAGGTTCCTGCAAAGGGCCGACCTTCTGCGGCCTCTGTAAGTAGTGGTGTTAGGGGAGTAAGAGGCACTCGAGCGACTGCAACTGCTATGGCGTCCCGTGGAGCGAGGGGATTATCAAGGACTGGTACGCGGCGAAATCCCTTTTTGCACTCGAAGTTCACAGGAAATTATCAGCGTCCACGTCTACATCGGCCATTCCTCGTGTAAGGTCATCGAGCGCAACCGGCAGCGTTAGTGGCAGTGGAGGTGGGGCCCGGCCAAGTTCTTCTGCAAGCAGGGGTTCGGGTTTACCAAGGGGTGCTCCAAGGAGAGGCTAGAAGATCACTGCACTTTTTTTAGCATGGTTCGAAGGGTCTTTGGTCTCTCGAACCTCATTCTTCGCAAGTCGGTTCGCCGCACTGAGCCAGTGGTCTGGTGGCATTCGCATGTTCGACACACAGCCCAAGGTCGCGCAAGTCAGTCGCTCAGAGTCGGAGCGTTGGATACAATCCTCGATTTCTGCACTCTCGTGAATGGAATACGTACGCTCCTCTTGACATGGAGTGGATGTGCGAGACTTAGTACCCAGGGCGTTCTTTAACTTGTCATGGTGAATAACTCAGAACATGCCAGTCAAACTCGTTAGGAATTTGGACACAAGATAATAATCTGGTTTCCCTGAAGCGCGAATTTGCTGAGATCCCTAGTGTGAGCAAACAACACGGATTATCATCAATCCAAATTGCGATTGTTCATAATCCTTTGCCTGGTCATCTGTTGAGCAAGTCCCAGAGGTACGGGACATACGGCCTTGGTCAATCTGACCGCCGTATTTGGAAGTGTCCGTGTCTCGCCGAGTCTCGGGTGTCTGGCGCGCGATGACGTAACACGCGATCGACGTTGGCTGTGTAACGTTCACGGTGCAACTTCATCCGAAGTCCCTTCAACTATTCCCATGGTAAAAAAGAAACAACGCGTGCGTTGTCAAAATTCATCATCGTTTCGTGGAGATTCAGCTGCCAAACGAGCAGTGCACTCACTGCACTTAGCACATGAATTTCACCCCTCCGAACTCAGATTGGACCGAGGAATTCCACATCGATTAGCGTATAACACGACCCTCAACGGCTCATGCTCGCTCGCTCTGTTCTTGACCTACGAATTGATCTGTTCACTCACGACCAACCGTACACCGCGCTCTCTAGTGTGAGAAGGAGAGAAGATACGTTATTGATATTCACAAACGAAGAGAAAACGAGTGCGAATATTGTGTCCTTCCTATAGACAAGTGTTCGATCCATCAAGTTGCCATTTCCGTGCTTCACACCACTTGCAACGACGCGGTTGCTTGTATTCTCGGATCCGGGACAGCTGGCATGCAAAGCCAAATATCACATGTGCAAATGAAAGGAGGAGCAAAAATAATAAACATGTTCAACCACCTATTTATCGCAAACATCCAACCACATTGCCTCGTACACGACCCAACAAGACTCTACACGAACTGGGTATCGGAGATGCTCAGGTGGGCATCTCACATATTCCATCTGTTGACTTGCATATCAGAAACCCGTACTGGAGGAGACGGTCGTCCAAACGGTGTTCTGGAGTGCCCAAAATACGTGAGTGAGGACCGTCACCACCAACGCGACAGAAAAACACGCAAGATCAGAAACGGCCAATGAACCCGTGAGACATGCCAGTCGTCGGGCTTTAGATGCATTTTTCCATCGTATCCTCCCCATCCTGAAGCAATGAACATGGTCCACATCACGACTGACGGAGGAAAAACATGGCAAGACAAGAAGTACTCACTCTGCAGTATTCATCGGAACCATGGTGCCCTTGACAATAGGCGAACGGACATCGGTTTCCGGACCTATATCCTTATGTGATACATGCGTGAACCCGGCGAATTCATTCAGGTGATCCCCATCCAAATCGGGCCGTTTGGAGCGAATCTTGGTAATGGCAATCCTGTCAGTGTCCTGTATACGGCTGGTTATCGTGATGATTGGAGAAACACAAGCATCAACATATCGAGGGCCAGTGGGTCGGGAGGGTTCAATCGTCGGAACCGACAATACCAGTGGGCGGCAATAGCAAGTTTCGTGAGGGCAATTTGGAGGGCAATGAACCATAATGACGCTCCGTTCATCTCTGCCATCGCGAGGTACCAACTGGACGTGTGATCTACCGTCATTTCTTGAACTCGGACCGTACCCAGTAGGTCGTTCGGCAAAATGTTGGTCGCGCACTGAACAATCATGCTCCTTTTCCTTTCCCTTGCGTGTGCGGTGATTTTCCAGCAGCTGGGTCGGACGTGACCCGAAGCCTGAATGGTTATCCTCGAGCTCCCGGTCTGACAAGGTGGGTAAGGACCAACTTGGAGTGAGTCTTGAACGCCTCCCGCGGTCAACTCTGACAAATGGACTGTCCACTAAAGAAATCCGGCATGGAAGGTGCGAACTGTTGCCAACAGTTTCATGGCTAGGAACAGGAGATGTGTCTCTTTTAGCAGGGCTTGATGGTCGCGTCAAAGGTCGGGGTTTGACCTTGTCTGGATCAAAGACACGAGATTTCGGGAGCCAAACGCGAGAATCGACACTCTCCGTATCAGCGAGATCGGTGAGGCTCCGATACTCTACGCCTATACTCCTGGGTGGTGGTTCCGGACGCAGAGGCACACACCTCTGAGGCTTCGAGGTGTGTTCCTCGGCACCGGGATGCGACTCCGAGGAAGAAGGTGTGGGGGGAGGCGAGTCCCAGTCCGATACCTCGGGTTGGACAGGCATTTCTTCCGTACCCGCTTTGAGCAAGTGCCCGTCAGAGACAACTGGGTAAACTCGCGAGGAAATGGAAGTGAACGTGAAATGCGGCGCGGGTCGCACTGCAGGACTATTGGGAGGACTATCGTCATCCTCGTATAAAGGTGCATATACTACTTGCGTAACTCCTGTTGGAGGAGATGAAGATGTCGAGCATGGATCTGTTGAGTCCCTCAATATTCGCATGAGCTTGGAAATTCGCGATTGAGCAGAAGACGAAAGCGGCATTTGCATCGCTGTCGATCCGACATCCCCTTTCATATCTGAGGGTGTCCTCAGCAATGCGACCTCCGCCCCAAGCGGTGATAGCGGTGCGTCCTTTGACTTGCTAGTGGACTTGTCTTTCTTTCCCGCATTTGGGTACGCTTTAACTTCGCCTCTTGCTGTGGCAGCTTCAAACGCGCGAATAGCTTCGTCCTCTGAAAAAAAGCTCTGATGAATGGGGCCTCCGGGGATGTTCTTGGTCTTGGGCCCGGCTTCGATCCTGTTGGTACATTACGCGTTGAACGCAAGCCAGCAACCAACACAATCAATATTATTCATTCTCTTCTAGACGCGACGGTTCTCGCGTCGCTGAGGGGGATGGGGAACGTACCAGCTTGAATATACACCGGGCTCCGTGCCAACTATTACCACGTACCACTTTTGCTGGTGGACCATGTGAGAGAGAGATAAACAAACGACTCGGAATTGTTAATGTATGGACGCGTTGGTGAGCGAACGTCGTTTCAAAGGACAGGAGGCTATTTAATTTATATGTTCAACTTTTGCGACTCGGACATTATCCGCTAATTAATCGCGTCCACGTAAGAGATGCCCTCTATAGCAACCGTGCCACGGTGCATTACTAGTACCGACCTACATGCCTCGAATTCGAACGGTGACTGCGGCTATTTGCCAAGAACAATAGCATTGTGGGTAAACAGCTAGCGTCAAATCTATAAATTGAAAGTGTCGTCCTCTCCTGGCCAACCAGGTCATACAGCTATGTATCCACCACGACTTGATCGTCGCGTTCGCACATTTGTGCATAGGTGAGCAATGACGTCTTGGAACATGTAAGGTACCTCTCTCCAGAAATCTCGATGTCTGTGGCCAGTTTAGTCACGAGATTACAAGTGACATAAGTCGACTCACGGTATCAAATCCCAACCGCGGGCACCATATGTAGAATAGTTGTAGTATGCGCCAAGGACGATGTACCCAGCAAACGCCAGAATTAGCCTGTTAACGGGATCATATAACCTTTGGATGACAAGAGAGCGTCAGAGAAGGTGATACTTACATGAGAAAGAAGAACCCGAGACCACTGCCAACGTTCTCGATGGGCGTGTCTTCTTCCTTACCCCCATCACTGCCATCACCACCGCCACTACTACCCTCGTCTTCTTTCGGTGTCCCGGTGGTCCCACAGGCTGCAGACGAACTCCATTCAACCAAAACTTGCCCGTTCTCATAAGATGAAAATTGCGGATCTGTCGTGCCCTCTGCACACGTCAACGAGATATTGAGTGACTGGAGGACCGTAATTGGCGAGGAGGGTGGGTAGGAAGCACCATGAAGCGTTATGACAATACCCTCGGGTGCTGGACATTCCAATTAGATTCGAAGACATGGCTTAAATTCCATCATCACACGTACATGACAATGCGGAAGTTTCAACATTGAGAGATGACTGTGCGATGGGTACGACTGCCGTTATACGATCATCGCTGCCCGTCTTCTGGTTTGTTGTAGTCAGACATGCCCTTGTGCCTGAAGAACACTACACAGCGAGCTGCAATCAGCTGAGAGAACTGTTGCATTTCGAGCATACCTGGTCTTCCGACGGCCTGCCCTCCACCTCTGTCAGGTCCGCGCACAAATCAAACCTTAGCTCGTCCACAAAGGTACTCGGAGGCGATTCCCTCGTACGACTTAGAACGTTGGTGCCTGCGAGTTCCGATAAATCGTAGTACCGCTCCTCTACTGAGAAATGGCAGTCGGACGACCCTGGGTCTTGTGCAGTGACGTGGAAGGCGGCAGAGAGGAGGAACGCGACGGAAATAAGGCGTGGTGTATGTGTGGACGCTGGTCTTCTGTGTACTGGCATTCTGAGGTTGATATGGAACGTGAATGAGATGGCACTGCGCGCGACGGTGACCAAGTAGAACCTGGTCTGAATCTGCTGATTACATAAGACACGCGTGGACGTCAGATAAGGCGGTCCAGCTTGACCTTGGACAACGACCATCTAGGAAATCGCATTTGGAGTCATGGCAGGTCTAGAAGGCCTCCTGCCTCTCATTTACCACGAGACTCAGCAATCCGGGTCCATGCTTTGTGCCCAGCATGCACTGAACTCGCTACTCCGTACGTGGATCGTAGCTCGTTGATCAGACGTGTTTACCTAGTTCATCTTCGGCAGAGGGCAACTATGTCAGTAATATTTAACGGTGCTTCTTCGTCACATCGCTTATTGATCCGTCCAGTTCACTGCCCCAGATCTCTCTGAGTTTGCACGTCACTTGGATCATCTTGAGCAGAGCTACAATGAAGATATCAAGGACCACACTAGTACAAACATGGATGATACAGGTACTTTTCTGGATTTGTACCGCTGAGGAAATCCTTACTGTCTTGCCAGGGTTCTTCTCAGTACAGGTCTTGGAGAACGCACTCCAAGTATGGGGTTTAAGGTAAGCACAGCTGGCTGTTTCCGTCTACGGATCTTCATCATACCATTAGCCTTGTTCGATGGCGTTCAGAAGTCATGAAGCCCTATCATAATCTTCCGCAGTAAGACTGTTTGACGAGCTCCTCCATATTCAGACTCATAGTAACCCATAGCGCCCAGTTTGCCTTTGTGCTGAATCAAAACCAGCATTGGTACACCCTTCGTCGTTTCGGTAGTTCCAAAGAAAACGGTCACTGGTTCAATCTAGACTCGAGCAAGCCATCCCCTCAATGGATCAGCAAAACGTATCTCGGCATGTTTCTCCAACAAGCAGAACAAGAGGGTCAGTTGATGATCTTGACGAGACTCTATCATTCTGATGAACTGTAGGATACTCTATATTCGCGGTAGTGCCAATCGACCCCTCGACTGCCTACCCTCTCCCTCGTACTAATGCGGATGATGTTGCGTCGACTCTCCCTGAGCCATCATCGGCACCATCAGCACCATCAGCATCTTCGTCTGGGTCTCGCATTCCTTTATCTAACCCAGGCTTCGAGGATGAAGACATGGACCTCCAAGCAGCCCTGCAAGCCTCATTGGCCAGCACTGAGGAACGAGGCACGAGTAGTAGGAGTGCCTTCAACAGACTGGAGAACTATCCCTCGCCTGTAATTCCCTCTTCTCACACTTTTCCGGGATTTCCTCCCGATTCTTCTGTGCGGCAGGGTACAAGCGGAGGCCGACCGAACATCCCTCCCAACCAGGATCGTTACGGCAACGCCGATGTTGACCCCGTCAGCGCTTCCATGGAAAGAAATCGGATCATCATGGAGAGGATGCGTCAGGAGCAAGAAGCAGCCTTGCGAGAGCAGTACGACGAAGAGATTACACACTTTAGTCCAGTTCAAGAACACCATTCGCGGCAACGACGAGAACCAGAGGTGGAAGATGAAGATGAACTATTTCGAAAGGCAATGGAAGAATCGCTTGCGGAACATCATGCTCGGGCAGGCGACGATGTGGAGATAACGGAGTTGGATGACGAGGAAGACTATGATACACCCGCAGCAGCGAGGCCAAACACCCATACGATGAACAGGGTTTACGACGACGACGACGCAGAGCTGCAGGCAGCTCTCAAAGCGTCTCTGGAGACTATGCCACCCGGTTTCACTCTGCCACCGAGCACTCAACCGCCGCCGCCACAACGATTGACGGATGAGCCCTTCGGCGCAGAGACAAGCGCGAGTCGAACTGTGGAAGAGAGTGAAGCCGAAACAGAGACAGAGACAGAGACAGAGACAGAGACAGATGCAGAAGGCGTGAGCGGTGAAACCGCTCAAGCTCCGAAGGAAGAAGTCAGCATAGAGGAAATGCGCAGACGTAGGCTGGCGAGGTTTGGAGGCTGATGATGTGCTACAGCGAATTTCAATTGACAAAGTCTGCGCTTCTTGATCACTAACTTGAATGCTACCGTATCCAAGAAATCGCTGACTTTTGTCATGCTGTCCTTATCTATGACGCGAGATTCCTGGGGATCAAAGGGGCGAGTAATGAAAAGCACGCCATGGGCTGGTCGCTCGATCTTCCGCTCAATGCTCGGCAAGGACGAATCGCTCCGGCAACGGTGAATGCGTTAACTGGAAGGACGCGCCAGGGGTTGCACTCCCATTGTCAGTCAGACAACGACCGGGTTATATCCCTTTTCGACTCGACGTACAGTTCGGACACGCCCTATGAGACGTGCGATTCAGTGTAGCCGGGACTGAACCAAGTACGACTTTGATAGTACACTATAACCAGGAAAACACATGCGCCGAAAGCTACATTCAAGATTCGGGTGGAGGCAAAGACACTCGGTCCCCACTGACAGGTCTTTCCTGGCGTCTCCGCGCGAATCGCAAGTAACGAGAAAACCGGTTCTGGATTGAGGATGTACCGCTATGGCGGTTGGTTGGAGATGCCTCGCTTCCCGGATCTCCGGAAATGATCGTCTCCAGCGCATGAAAATCTGAAGGGTACTTCTCGTCAGTCTCTCATTCCCGAATCGCCCAGATCTCGCCTTACCTTGTCGACATATTGGACAGGATCCTGAAAGTTCGAGTAGCCAGGGATCCACGCAGGACTGGTGAAATCGGTGCTTTCCTTCGCACGGTAGCACCCGCAGGTCATCTCCTTCTTCAAAATCAAAGATACAAATCGGACATGTCTCCCGTCCGATGCACTCCGGCATTCGTGTATCTATTTCACGCGGAGATGCAGGTACGCTTGATGCTCCAGGGTCCGCGGTGCGTATTTGAGATGGACCAACTTGAACTATTCCTTCGGATGCCTGATTCTCCTCCCGTGTCTCTAGACCGGTTGTAGAAGCAACCGGCCCCTCCTGAGGGTCACGGTAGTGGTCGTCATGCTCTGCCGTAGCGCTTAGTCGTGTTAGCTGTACGGAGTTGGGTAGAGGTACAGCGACACTGGACTCGGTGTCTATACGGGCTGATTCGATGTCTTTGGGACGGGAAAGGCTAGACTCCCGATCATCCCCGGAAGATCCGAATTTGACGATCGGGAATGTGTCCAGAATCGCTCTTCCAAGACCTCTCGCGCGACTTTGTCCACCACCCAGTGTTGGATCTGCCATACGAGGACCATATCGTTCCGGATACCTAATAGCCCTGATGGCCTGTGGATCCGTGAATGACATGTATTGTTGTTGTTTCAACGTGACGTACCCCTGATACGATCACAGCAGAAAACAAAGCAGATACACAGCCAGTGATAGTATACAAAACAATCCTGTGAAAGAGTCAGAAGTGTCCAGCCACTTGAGTGTGTCCCTCACATGGCAACCCCCGTGTTTTGAGAACTACTGCTACCTGTGCTTGTCGACGATCCCGTTCCATTAGAATCGCTCTGCAACCCAGTGCCGGTTGCATTATAAGCTGGCAGAGTGGCAAAAAGGAAATCGGGAGCAGCCGGATAGTGGGACATGATCGTATCGTTAAGTACTCCTGCAGCGTCATCCAGCATCGCGGCATTGAAGTATCCGTAATATGTCTCGCTGGATGGTCCGAACTGGCCAAATTCGTATTCAATGCGCCTGAAGATCAAAAAGTTCAATGAAAGCTGAATGGGGGTGGAGAGAAAACTAACAAAGAAGCATTCAGGGTCTGGGTAGCAAAGACGTCCAGAACCGAACTTTGATAGCCTGGATTGATCACACAGCTTTCCGAGTAGAGAGAGTACAATACCTGGCTCAGAGGATTATGAAGCCAGCAGATACCACAGAAAGTGTCGGACTTACAACTGATTTTGCACCACGATCCTTTGCCATAGTGAAAATATCAGTTTCGGGTGATGAGTTCGTCGAGTTGGCATCACAGGATATAAAAGCAATCCACGGTGTGGTCGCTATGGCGAATCACACTCAATAGCGACAATATGGGCGAACGCTCGCACGCACTGGTTTCGTTACCGGCGCTATCCTCAGCGAAGTGAACGAAAATGCCCTTCAATGGCGTTAACGAGGGAAGAATGAAACGGCATTGAAGACACACCTGGACAGGACCACTACTGGGTTCGGGACCGACTAATTGGTGTGTAACATACTCCCAGTCAGACCTTGTGGGCCGAAATCACGTCAGAGATCGACCGGGAAGGCAGCAGGAAATACCTACCCATTCGTGTACCATTGTAGATGAAGTGTAGACGTGTCGACTCCACCCGTACCTTGGAGCGTAGCATTGGAAGGCTGGGCAGGGATGTACCCGAGCAGCTGTGGTACGTGGAGGAGCGTGACTAGGACGGGTAGGAAGATCATGGGTGAGACTGTTGACCTCGATGGCCAGCGTCAGGCTGAGCCTTGCTCTGACAACAACCTCAAGCTTGGAACGTGTGCTGTGATTTACATAAAATTAAGATGACGCATCACCTCGGCGAAACCCGCTTCATAAAAGTACACAACAAAAAGTCGGTTTAGAAATTTAGAGGTATCGAAAGAGGTGTCGAATCTTTTAGCCCTCGCGAACGACCTCCCTGACAGCGGCAGCAAAGATCTCAAATCCCTTCGCAAGGTCTGCCTGCGAGATGTTCAATGGCGGGATGAACCGGATCACCTCATATATCGAAGTCGTCAGGATCAGCAGGCCCTTGTCCATGCACCGTCTCGCCACGCGGGACGCGAGACCCTTGGGTGCCGATAAATTCAAGGCAGGATCTCCCGATGGATATGCAGAAGACGCGAACTCGACCGCAACCATCAGCCCAGCTCCGCGAACATCCACAATGGTTGAGCTGACCACAGGGTCATTGCGGAGACTATTTAACAACGCCAACAGTTCCTGTGATCTGAAAGACAGAGACGTCAGCAGAATGCACACATGCAGAGAAGGCATGTACCGTGCGCCAACATTATCCAACACCTTCTCTTCTTCGAAGGCCTCGGCCACAGCCACAGCAGCTGCGCAGGAGACTGGATTACCGGCATAGGTACCCCCCTACGAAATGGGATAATGTAAGCCGTGAAGTAGGTTAGCGAGAGACAATGTCACCATTGAACCGGGCTTCAGTTGGTCTGTGAGGTCCTTCCGGCTAACTACAGCACTCAATGGAAAGCCATTTGCTAGACCCTTTTCTCAAGTAGTCAGCGACATCAAGCTTCAGCTCCCCCGAGAATCTTACCTTGGCAATCGTCATGATGTCTGGACGAACACCACTGTATTCAATATTAAAAAGTTTACCCGTCCTCCCAAAGCCACTTTGGACTTCATCGATTATGAGCAGGATACCGTGCTCGTCACAAATCCTCCGAACACCTTGCAAAAAGGTAGGCGGGGCAGGAACATAGCCTCCTTCGCCCAATACTGGCTCGATCAGAATAGCGGCAGTATCTTTCGGTGCAGATTGCTGTTTCAAGACTAGTTCCAGTTGGTACAGAGATAGTCTGACAAGTTCCTCTTCACTGGTGTTTGGCGGGAGTCCAGTTTGATGCCAGTAAGGAAACGACGTGCTAAACACGCCAGGCTGAAGATGACTCAAAATGAGAATGGCGTGCAGGTTCGCAACTCGGCAAAGCAACCCACCATCAAAGGAAAGAAGCCTTCGCTGTACACAGTCTTGCTTTTCGTAACGGCCATGGCGCCGTAAGTACGACCGTGATATCCACCTATAGTTACGCGGAGTGAGTGACACGCGAACCTGGTAGAAGACCACGCCGCGCTGAATGCATACCCTGCATGCAGATGATGTTTTGCCGTCCCGTAATCGTGCGTGCCATCTTCAGTGTCGCTTCAATGGCCTCCGAGCCCGAGTTCCAAAAATAGAATGAATCCAGCGAAGGGTCAGGCATGAGTGGAAGAAGCTTCTCGATGAGGCGAAGGTATGGGAGGTGGAAAGCAATGCTACACTGAAAAAAATATCAGAATACATGGAGAGATGGTGAGACAAGGAAGTTACTTGGCCGTGAACGAGGCTTGTACACTGATCCGCGGCGGCTTTGCTGACCTTCGGGTGACAGTGACCTCGATGTAATGATAGTGTTGGTCTAGCCTCTCGGAACAAAGCAAAAACCGCGCACTTACCAAGGTTAGTTACGCCGATTCCGCAGCTGAAATCGAGAACACGCCGACCATCCTCGAAACTGAGATATGAACCCTCTCCTTTGCTCATGACGGCCTCGGTTAGTCGGCCGATGCCCGCAGTGACATGGCGTTGACCAAACCCGACTAAATTGTCAGAAGAGGTCGCCATGCCTCTGGCATCTTGTCTGGATCGCACAGATTGAGCGCCGTAGAGTCCTCGAGGTCTAAAAAGTAGAGGGTGGTGAAGGTAGTAAGGTTTCCGGATGACACCGAACGTACGTTCCATGAGCAGACTTGCTAGCCAGGCACAGGCGCTTGCAGCTGGGTAGCGTTCGTCTGCCAGTGGCGAGCATCATAAAGCGCTATTGTGTATCGCGTGATGGGTGGAAAAGACAACGTGACGATAAAGCGGCCGGATCGTATTTAAGTGATAACAGGCAGTTATTTATGTGGGGTAGCTAAGAAAACATTCTCACTCCTCGCCTCACCGTGTCCCCAGATGCTGACGTTCCATTGCAAGCTAAAGAGCACCTGGCCAGCGTTGGCAGAGTCAGAGTAGCTTGCCGATGGGATCCAGCCCATTAAAGCCGTTCTGACTCCTATCGTATACCATGTGGCCGCGCAAATATGTCTGCTGCACAATCCCCCTCAGTACGAGTCCTTCATATGCAGAGAGCTTGTTTTTGAAGTGGAACTGTTCTTTCGACACCTGGGGTTGTCGCGTCAGACGAAGGCGGGCAAGCAAGCTGAACACCAATACTCCCCTTGAACTCGGCTTCCGCATCCCAGATCACAAAGTCTCCGTCAAGACCCACGGCCAACGAACCTTTGACTGCATCAAGTCCTGCGTGCTCCGCTGTCCGTTTGCTCATCCAGTGAACGATTTGGCTGAGCGTGGCTCCTCTCTCGGGCTTCCTACCTTCGGTCCACAGTAAACTCAAGCCAAGACCGAGGCTGTTGATTCCTCCCCACGCTGTCATGATATCCCCTTCTTCAACTTTCTTCAGTTCTATAACGCAGGGGCTGTGATCTGATACCACGCAATCGATATCCCCGTCCAACAAAGCCTGCCAGAGCTGGTCGCGGTTAGACTCGTTGCGAATCGGAGGACAGCATTTGAACTCGGGGTGTCCGTTCGGAATGTCGTTCGCGGAGAGACATAGATAGTGAAAACAGGTTTCCACGGTCAGTTTCAAACCCTTTTCCCTTGCAGCTCGGATGGCGCCAAGGGCAGGAGATGCAGAGAGGTGTACAATGTGACACCGAAGCGATGGGTATTTTTCTTGAAGACGTGTGATCAATGTGATGGCGTTTACTTCCAGATCCTCAGGTCGTGAAGCCAGAAAGGTTTCATAAAGCGTTGGATCGGCTGAGGGGTGCGGACGAGCGGTGCTGGGAGCATTCTCCAGTTCCGCGTGAAACAGCAGGACAGTCGGCTCATGCTGAGTTGTTCAGTTAGATCAAGGAAGTGACGTTCGAGTGGACTCCCTAACCTCTATTTCCTTCATGTGATCATGCAGGTCGTGTTCGGAAACACAAGGGAATTCCTACATGTATGTTAGTGAACGTCGTGTCTCCCAAGAGAGTGCATGCACCTCTACTCCGCTTTCTATTGTAAAGCATTTGAAGCCTTTAACTCCGTAAGTGATAAGAGGTTTGAGGTCTTTCTAATCCACACTCGAAATCCGTAAGAAATGCAGACTTGGGGCTGAACAGGAAGCTTACTTGGTTCCCTGGAATGGCACCTCCCCAGAACGCAACGTCGCTCCAGCACTGACCATGAGCGGATTTGCGCTTGATCTCTAGGTTTTCCACTGTCGTTGTGGGCGGTATGGAATTCAGAGGCATGTCCACCACAGTCGTGACACCCCCCGAGACTGCAGCCCTTGTACCAGTCCAGAAGCCTTCCCAGTCCGTTCGACCAGGCTCATTCAAGTGTACATGTGCACTGGGGATCGGGTTCAGTTTGTAGTCCTAGCACTTGCACATAACGGTTTACTCTACAAGCCCGGGAAGTACGTGCTTTTCGCCGACATCGAGTACGTGGGTGTTGGGTTCCCCCGTATTCTCACCGAGGTAGTGCAAATCGATGGACACGATTTTTCCTGACGCGCGATCGACTGTGATGGCGGCGGGCTGCGGGTCGCCAGATGGCAAGAGCACGTTCTTACTGGTGACTTTCAAGTATTGAGGAGTGGTCATTGCGATTTACGAGATAGGATGTACGAGATAAAGTTACTCAGTTGTATAGATAGCCACGTGCCAGTGATCATTCCCGATACACGTCGGCTGTTGCAGCTTGTGCTTGTGCTCCTGCAGAAATGGCTGACGGTGCAGAGAAATCTGCACTCGCCGCGACGACCGTGCTCGACTCGTTGCTCTCCCCAAAAGGCCCTACCCTGACTCCTTTGTATCCGTCAGACTCGGTCGCAGAATCGGACTACAACGATGTCGCCCTCGAGGACGATTCACGCTTTTCAACTGTCCCGCTCTCCGAGCGCGCCAGCATCGCGTCGGACGTCAGCCAGGCAGCAGCCAGACTGGAACGACGGACGACAATTTCGTCGGCTCCATCAAAGGCGATAGCGTCACTCCGACAATTCGTACATAAGAGATCAGCGTCAAGCATCACTGCAGATGAAATATCTGGTGGTAGTATCCTCGCACGACTGGGGATTCAAAAGGCGCACGAAGAAAATGACGTGCATCGTGCCGCTGGTGATGGCCAACACAAATTACATGAAGAGTTCCTTCGCCTCCACAACGAACGGCGAGCAGAGGTCGCCCGCGACGAGGAAGCTTTCATTGATTGGGGTCAGTCTGTGTTTTATCTATCGCAGACTCTGCGCTAATTGCAACATCACTTCACCAAGATTTCTGGGGCGCTGTCATCTCCGGTACCTAGATTGGTCTGCCACCAAGTCGAGCACTGACGGGTCCGATATAGATTATCAGGCGTACGCCGCTGCCAACCCCGAAAAGCTCGCCAAAGCAATCGAGAAAGGAGTACCCGATGCGCTGCGAGGAATGGTATGGCAGTTAATGTGAGTGTAACTTCGGATCTCCTTGTCCCTTGTTAATAATAGTTTGTGACAGGGCAGCTTCCAAGGACACTGAACTTGAGAACACCTACCTGACTCTCCTGAAAGAGACCAGTTCCCACGAAAAGGCGATCACCAGAGACCTCGGGAGGTTAGATTCATAAGCTACTCGGGATAGAGGTATACCTTTCTGAAGCGCAGCCGGTAGAACGTTCCCCCATCACGAGTTCTTCACAGATGGACAAAGTATCGGACAGGAAAACTTATTCAATGTACTAAAGGCATATTCTCTGCAAGTTTCTGTTCCTTGACCGTTGTGACACATATTTTACATCCGTATGTTTAGGTATGATCCCGAGGTCGGTTACTGTCAAGGGTTATCGTTTGTTGTTGCAGTACTCCTGTTAAACGTGAGTCCTCATGTCTCGCGCAAACAGTCCCAACGACGATCGCGATTAGATGCCAGATGAACAAGCATTTTGCCTCTTGGTTCGCCTAATGCATACGTATGATTTCCGGGGACATTTTCTCCCTGAAATGCCTAAGCTGCAACTGCGGCTCGTAAGTTCCGTCATTCTCCACACCGCGCTCAGCTAAACTTTTTTCCAGTTTCAGGTACATTCGGCACATGCTTGAAATGTCATCGTTCTGAATTCATGCAGTTTGATAGATTGATCGAGGAACTCTTGCCTGTATTGCACCTTCATTTTCTGCGGCAAGGCATCAAATCAAGCATGTTCTGTTCGCAATGGTTCCTTACGTTGTTCAGTTACAGGTGAGTCGACACTTGAACACACATCCGTCGCAGCCTACTTGACAAGGCCCCAGATTCCCACTAGACATCGTGTTCCGAATATATGATAATTGCCTTGCGAGCGGCATCGAGGCAATTTTTGCATTCAGCATCGCATTACTGCAGCAAAATGAGGACGTGCTGCTCACGCTCAAATTCGACGAAATCTTGTCATTCCTAAAGACAAGAGTGTTTGAGCGATACAAGGTGAATAAGCTGGTCTTCAATTTCAGTCGATAGCGGAGTGTTTTATTGAATTCACGATAGATTAAATATTTAGATGAAGACGAAGAGGGGAGAGAAAGTGATCCACCAGTCAAATATAACGTCGACGAGTTCGTACAGGACACTGTTTCCTTGAGGATTACGTCATTCATGTTGGATGCCTATGCGCACGAGTACGCTGATCTGGTGAGAGCGCGGGAGGCACATGCCATTGAGATGGATACGCTCCGGAATAGTAACAGGGTGCTTACTGCGAAAGTGTAAGTGTCTGTCACCTGTGGCGACTGTTTGTCCGATATATTTTCTAGGAAAGAGCTTGACACGAGCCTTGCTCAACTGAATGCTGAACATGTGGATGTGTTGGTGAGTTGCTACCTTCCCTATTCTGCTTTTCGTATCTCACTAGACTAACTGAGCAGAACCAACTCGTAATGGCTCGTCTCCGCAACGAGGAAATAGAAGAAGAACTCGTTCGTTACAAATTACTGTCAGTTCTGTCTGCTAGAGCATTGTGGGTGCAGAGGCTTATTCGGTTTTATTTTGCTAGGTATGCAGAAGCAATGCATCGGAACGAGGATGCCATGTCGTCCAATCGTCTCTCCAAAACACGAATGGATCGCAGAGGAAGCAGACATACGTGACTTCTAATCGCCCACTTTACATCGTTATTATTTACACTCACTACACATACCATCGGAACCAATATCAATCTCGATGAGCCACTAATTATACATGCCCCTTGGACGACCGGTCAAGCTTTGATAGCCTGGGCCAACTGAATCTGTATGAGATTATTCAATACCGCAAAAAAAACATTCCGCCATGTATCGCACTGACCTCTTCTTTGTGAATCGTTCGCAACTCCCCAGGAGCCGTGGCTTTGCCCATAGCGGCGCCGACTGCAACTTGCACAGTGCGGGAGATAGCTGATTGCTTAGAAATCCAATACTTGACTTCGTCGGGAATGATTTCTATGACCGCGACTCGGGGGTCCCCCTCGTCGCCCTTGTGCACACCGTCTCCAAGGTTGCCAATGTAACCAGATACACTAGCCAGCAACAATTAGTTCCAGGGAATAACGACGTTGAGTAGCTCAGAATGCCTACAAGCCAGACCAATGCTTATGAACGAGTTCCTTGTCTTGAGTCACTCGAGCTCTTCCAGAGTAGGATGCCCAGTCGGTCGATGAAGGGTCAAAGAAAGAGACGTTGATGTGAGAGTCATTCTCGATCTCCTCGAATTTGCAAGAAACGTTATTTGCGAGGAAAACGAGATTCAACTGAGCATCACCAGGCGCTAAGAGGGAGTAGGTGAATTGGGACGATAGGGGCAGGGATGACTCAAACGAACCGTTCGCGGGGGTCATTGCACGAGAATGAAGATTACCGTTGGGATCACGAGTGACCAGCATCCCGGTTTTGGCGGCTTTGACCACTGCATGTAGATCTAAAGAACCAAACGGTGAATAAGAAGACTCGCACTACACAGTGAAGTGGCAACCTGCGATCTTCTGGAGGACTGAGACATCCTTGCTTTCTGCGATGTGAGAGTACGGGTCAAGACGAGCGCGTTCTTCTGAAGTGACTACCATGATGGGAGATGAAAAGTTGCAGCGGTACTTGGGTGAACTCCAACTCATGTATATTTTGTACTCACTCGCTGGTGTGACGTCATTATTGGCGTCATGCCAAGTCTTGGTCCAAAGCAGTGATAGTCCTGTTGAGAATGTTGTCGTACAATACAGGCGATCCGTGTCTAGGCGATACAGATAATACCACAACCATCGTGTGGATTCGTAAATGTCAAGGCACACGGACAAGGTCACGAAGAGACAGAGGGGGACCGTTGTGCGTCCGTGTTCCGAGTCGGAACTTGCTCCGCTTCCCAGGTACCAGGTACCAACACGAACGGGAGCAACCACGTAGCAGTTAGAACAACACCATAACCTACAGTTCGTTTAGCGACAACTGGACACGTGCCAAGTAAATGTCCATACCTTTATCAAAGCTCCTAATTGCAGACCAACTCCATGCGATGAACCCACCTATATAACCCACGTAAGGGACCAGATGGCGAAGAATAGTCACACCAGGGCGCATCTGTGGCGGGAGTAGCGCAACTGGTAGATGCTCCATGAGCCACTGAAGAGCGGTCGTGATTAATGCGGCACGCTTTGCCGCTTCGAGTTGTTTGTTGTTAAGAATATCTAGAACAGGAGGAGGGAGATAACTGGCATAGAATTCGCGTCAACTACATCGCAAACACGTCGTGACACGTACATTCGAAATCCCCACCACATTGTCTGGACGGAAAGTTTCGTGGGTGAAGGCAACCAGACGCGATACTCCTTCACAGGTGGTTGGTCCGCTGCAGGCTCGGTGGTGGGAGACACCTGTGCCGCCCCAGTGGCCCCGAAGACAACCTCTGATTCATCCTCCGTCCCTCGAACGCTAGACTCTCCTCTTCCACCCATCAGCACTTGATCGATGGACTCCGAAGGCAACGGAATGAAACGTGCCCGGGGGCTGCGCCCACCACTACGCATGAGCACTTCATTGATGGACTCCAAAGGCAATGGAACGAAACGTGGCTGGGGACTGCGTCCACCACTACGCATCAGCATTTCATCGAGGGACTCCAATGGCAGTGGAAGGAAACGCGTCCGGGGACTGCGTCCACCACTACTCATCACATCTTCATCGAAGGACTCCGAGGACAACGGTATGTAGCGTGGCTGGGGGGTGCGTATCTCCTCTCCATCTCCATTTATAGATACAATTTCCGAACATGCAATCTCGACTTCTGAAGTCTCGTCTGGCTCCAATGGGCCATACATCATGACGGAGTTGTTGTCATCAATGCAATCCAAAATGTCGTCTTGCGAAGGCTCCGGAGCACTTTCAGTCTCTGTTTTTTTTTCATACGGCAGTCGAAAACG
Source organism: Gastroboletus turbinatus (assembly GCA_038090655.1). Lineage (NCBI taxonomy): Eukaryota > Fungi > Basidiomycota > Agaricomycetes > Boletales > Boletaceae > Gastroboletus > Gastroboletus turbinatus. Next base: position 115,858 of record JBBPND010000004.1, read on the forward strand.
ATCCAAGGCAGACCAGAACGATTGCCAACCGTGTTCGAAAGGACCGTTTTCAAAATTTGGCAGCGTTAAGAAAGCGAGAAGATGTGGGTCTCGTGCAGAGGAAGGGGTGTCATCAGCTTCGGTCTGTGAAGGAGCAGGGGGAGTGGGTTGAGAAGATCCTGAACCATTACTAGGCGCGAAGGATGGAATTGCGGAGAGCATGTCCTGTACTCTTTTTGCAAACGTGCTGGGGGCGACAGGCTCGGGAGATTGCTCGGGGTCATCTGACACCACCGAACCGACATTCCCGTCATTCGACGGGGTGTCTATGGGCATCTGACCTGCGTGGAAGGTCTGCGATGACGGTTCGACGGGATCAGCGCCATTGGCCGTTGCAACCCCGACTTGAGCGGGGGTCCTGCCTCGGTGTGTGAGCTTTGTGAAGTGCTCAATCGCAGACGCTTTCTGTTTGGTCATCCACTTCACTGGCATAATACCGGTTTGTTCTGCGCCTGCCGCCGAAGTGACCTGCTGGGTTGGCTGCGTCTTGCTCATCGACCGAAGAAGGCGCGGGACAAGGTCTGCGGTTGAAGGAGACTGAAATTGGGAATTTGTTGGCGCGGACTCGTTGTCTCTCATCCGCACCGGCGAGTAGGTACTAGATAGAGATGATATCTTGTCTCGCTGGATGCAAGTTGTTGAAGTTGGATTGATCTTACCTGACGGTCAGGAAAACACATGTTGTGGCTGTGTCGATATCAGACAAAGTTGCCTCCGGTTTCTCATGCGACTCGATTCTCTAGCAAGCAACTAAAATGTTATAATACAAATGGACAACAAATTAGTACTATCAAGTAGATCCAATGCAACGCGCAGTTGCAGCAATACGAAAGTTCATCGGAACGACCGTGTGCCTGTTTGTAAATCAGCAATATGGCCACATTGTGCGTCAAGGTCCTCACTCATAATACTGCTGCACTCCACTGCCTTCCATAATCAAGACATCTCCCTGACAATGCAGCGTGCAACTGAGCAATAGGTATCACGCATAACCTGCTATTGACACTCACATGACGGAGAACCAGGGTCAATGCGCAGGTGCTTTTGCTCTTCGGATTTTCCATGTTCACATGCGGGCGGAAATGCATCAATGCTGCAGACCCCAGGGAAAGCGACGCAACAGTCGGTCCTAACCCCTTTTCGCTGTCACTATGGAACTGAGCATAGCTCAGCAGGAGGTTTACAGTTACATCGGACTAGGCAGTACTCACAGACATTTTCTGTCGTTCCATGTACGCCGCGCTAAGAACCTCATTGAACGGAATATCAATGCACAGCGCAAGGCTAGCTCTCTCCTTGATCAACGCCAAGGCTCGTTGGACGCAGTCTGGCGCCTCGCGCAAAGGGACCGTGTGTCCCGACCCACCAACATACTAAAGCAGGGATCAACAAGCTGGGCGCCGCGGTTTTGTTCAACTGGGGCATACCTGGTATGGCTCACCAGCTGACACAAGGATCACATTACCAACAGATTACGTCTATATAGAGAACAGTGCTTACAGTTCTGCGAGAAGTAGTTGGTGAGTAACACACCACGCGCTAATCAAACCACGTTAATTCGCATCAAGGTAGCTGGTGAACCGGAATACCTCTGTGCTATAGCAAACATTAGAGAATGGTGTAGCAGAAGTTTGATGTACCTACGTTTCGCAGTGGGTATCGACGAAGCTTCAGTTCGCCAGCAGAAGCTTGCTGCTGATACAACTGGAAGATGTCATCTGCATCTCCATTCGACAATGGTGTGCCGAGAATGAGGTGAATTTTACCTCTAACCAGATGAATATGTACCAGTCACGGAAGACAGAAATGGCGACACCTACCTGCCGTGGGGCAGAATGAAAGTAAGGCGGCTAGTGAATCCTTTGTGCGCCCCGAGGTTGATTGGGTCGGGACGGGCAGCGAGAATGCCTGTGAAATGGAAGTGAGCATGAAATAGTAGGTGGGGAGCACTAGGTTACCTGAGTCTTTCCCAATTTGCGAGTGCAAAAACCCTTTTGGGGGACGCTGGTGCCAGAACTCCTTTGGGGAGCGTATCCTGCCTTGGACTATATATTTAAACTGACCCGCCAACCTCTATCAGCAGTTCATGGAAATTACACGACTACTTACTTGGCAGTTAGAACACTCCCAGTGCTCCCATTTATACCTGTCCATTCCGTTAGACCTGCCAATAGATGTTGCTATCAAACTTACCTGCATGAGAGGCGACCACATTGGGTGCAATGCCAACCTTTGCTAAAGGGATATGTTGTCGTAACTCCACCTGGCGTTTCGACCACTCTGGCTGGTGTTAGATTCGGCAATCTTTCGAATTTTCGGGGTAATAGGCTTAAAAATTCCTCGCGGTAATCTAATTGTTTGGGGTCTTCACCGTTGATACTCCAAAACACATTGCAGCGAGGATTCAGGCACATCCAGCCTTGTTTGTAGACAAACGGACTCTGCTCCTGACAATTTTTGCATTTGATGTTTGGTTCTCCACCACTATTTGCGGGATGTTGCGACCCTTCTGTGAGATACATCCTTGAGTTTGAGATGGGCTTTGGCGAGTCCGTTGTTACATCCGTCATGTCCTGTTGTGGTGCCCACCAGGGATCGCCTTGACCCTCGCACCATTGGAACGCGAATTTCCACCGGACAATACGTCCTGATCCATCACGGGCGGGTTGACACTCCGCTAGTTGTTGGTTAGATTAGATCAATTGACAGCGTGTCAAAAACTGACCCCATGCATGAGATATCCAATAAAAACCAAGCACAACGTAAGTATAATTGGCCGAGGTGAGATCGTAGGGAAAGAGTGCATATTTATCATCAGCAAGAAGCGCGATTGGCCGTCGGTCATTGCATGTTTTCAGTAAAGCGCGGACTGATTTATCCGAAGCTTCCTGATCCTGATCCGTCTGGTAGCGCCTGGGCCCTCTACGAGGGTCAAGTATAGACTCGGATTTGCCGCCCCTGTCCTGGGAGCTCAGTTCGCTCAAGCGCGGTGCACCATATGTCAAACGAACCCGTGCGAGATAATTAACTTTCCATCGTGGTGGAATTTGTCCCGACTTGCAGTAGTTCAGAAATCTGAAACGACGATGACAGGAAATACGTACCTCGCGGCATATGCCCCAAGAAGGTAACCCCTAACGATGTCGTCCTTGAAGTACACGCCGCCATGATAACAACGAAAATACTCAGAGGACTCGCAGACCTCTTGGCGAGACTTGTCAACAGTCAGTTGCTATATATGACTCGCAATAAAACGACCCACCTGAGCCCATACACGCGGAGGAGCTGGGACGGGAGGTTTAGGTATGACCGTTGTGGGAGCAGAAGTTGGTGTAGAAACCTGGACGTCGTTTGCTTCGTCTTGATCGTGCCCGCCGAGGTCGTCGCACTCTGTGTCGTGTCCCTCGTCTTGAGTCCAGTCTGGTACATCCCGCTCAGCTCCTTCCCGTAGTATATCTAGTGCATTACTCGCTGCATCTCGCAACAGTTGGTCTGCATGCTTTAGAGATGGGGCTCCACATGGAACTCCACGGGCCGTGTCTTCAACATCCGCCGCCTGCCTGTCGCATACTTTTCTGGGGAGAGGCCGTAACAACCTATTGTCCGGGCCAAGAATTTCGTGAGAGTCGGCGGATGCTTTATCATGAGACACGACGAATCCTGTTTCATATTCGAATCGAGCACGCTTCCTTCGCGTCTTTGATTCCACACGAATATTTTCCTGGGCCAATGGAGGACCGGTAACAAGGGGTACCTGGGTTGTGGGTTCTTGAACAACTTTCGCCAATAAGCCGTGTGCGGACTTGGATCTTTCTCCTGGTTCGCCATCCGGAGTCGGCATTCGACGTGATCGTTTGGCCGCGCGCGTTTGAAGGTCTCTAGCCGATTTTATCGTCCGCAGTCTTCCGAAGTTGGTCCTTGCTCGGGTTGGTTGAGAGGAGAGCTTTGAAATCCTTGTTTCGACGTGCTTGCGGCCATTGAGCGGGAACGCGACGTGGCGCTTATCTTTAAGACTGGCAGAGGATACGAACTCATCGGTCCGGATGCTTGTCAGGGTTGATTGAGGCTGAGAGATCCCGGTGTCTTCACGGTACTGCTTGATAGTTTTGGGTCTTTGGGCCGAGTTTTTCTTGTCAGTGACCCGATTTTTGAACCCAGGCAAATCATCACAAGGACTGGGTGCAAATAGTTTTGACCGATGTGATGTAGTTGATGTAGTGTTCGCAACAGTGGCCACACGAGTCTTGGACGGCTCCTCGTCGTCTTCGGATGCATCAGAAGGGGTGATTACCGGGGGTTTCTGAGAACTGGCTTTGCGTTTCTTCTCCTTTTTGGACATTGAACGTTTAGCTGATTTCGCGGCCACTGGTAAGATGGACAGTCGTGCATCAATAGCACATTCTATGCTCGAACTCGTAGCAACGTCACCTGTCGACTCGGTGAGACCTAAGCACGTAGCTTCCATCATCGTAAAGCGAGCCGGACCTGCATCGGGGCGCTGGACAAAAGTCTCAACTTGGTGACGAACTTCCTTCAGGCCGGATATTTTATGCGGACGGGAAGAGCGTTGAGTGCCGTGGCATTTACTTTTACCCTGACTGCCTCTTCCTCCGGTGGAGTCCTGAGTATTTGCGCCATGGTCTTTGAGCTTGATGGCACTGATGCCCAACCCGCGGATATGGTCTTTGTATTTGTGTGCCTCGTTGATCATGGTCTTGTCTTGCAGCCCTTCGTTTAACAGTATCTGGTACTTGAAGAAGACCTCGTAAAGCTCTCTCCCTCTGTCCATGACCTCGAAAGAATCTTTATCCGAGAGATCACCCTTGAACACCAAGTATGCCCATATCTTGGCTGCCTCAGCCGCCTAGGGAAGAGTTGTCGAGATTTTCAATCATGGGGACGCGTTGCGAGTACGTACTTTATCATCCTGCTGCATTGCGTCGACAAAGGAAGCGACCACGTTCCTGGCTTGCGAACGTGTGTGGCTTTCATGGACCTTCATTATAGCTACATAAGTGCGAAGGGGTTCATGTTGCAGGAGGGACGGATCCTCGACGCTCTCGGGCAGATTCATGGGGAGTAGACTTGAGTCACTCGACCGTTACGAGCCCAGCGCACCGTGACGAAAATACGCCAGCTGCAGCCCGTTCAACGGAGAACGTGGTCAATATTAAATACTGTAACGTTAACCCTTTTCGACATAAATTTCCCAACTCAGTCCACGTACAACAAGTCCACAAAATTGGCTGCGCCTGTCCGCATTTATCAGGCTAAGCATGGAGGACATCAAGCTAGTAGACTACGTGTAAATTGGACTCTAAGTTGCAACAACAAATAGAATTGCATTCATTTTGAGCTCAAAGCGTGCTGAAGGGCCTCGTATACGTCGGCCTCTATCCGAGCCTCCAACTTGTCCTCCTCCGATCCATTACCAGCTGCGACCCTCAGTGATTCCTGTAGGTTGGCACGAACGGCCTTTAACATAAATATCAGTCAAGTAGGACATTCCAAGGAAGAGTAGCAGACCTCGGGTGAGAAAGACTCAAGTGGGGCACCCTCGACCACGTTAATTGTCAATTTGTTACCAGGGTGGACGTTTGCAAAACCACCAGACACTGCAGGATTTAGGAACGGCACCGTGTAAATTATCATAGTACCCACCAAACCACTTTTTCGACGTGTTGCCGGACTCGATTACCTCCACGACACCAGGACGGAGGGGTTCGATAGAAGGGACGTGGTTTGCAAGAATACCCATGTCTCCAGATGCAGCTGAAATGTTTACTTGGACGACATCTGCGGAAGTGAAGATGGCCTGGCAAGAACTGTCAGGGACGCAGGCGCAAGCAAGTGGTGACGAACCTGGTGGGGCAGGACAAGTGAAAGCTTGATTTTATCGGCAACCTCAGCATATCCACGTCTCTGCACACTGAGTACTGATGGCGCGCGTTTGGCGGCGGAGGAAAGAAAACGCAACGCAGACATCCTTCGTAGTGACTGTGATTGAATTCGAGTGCTGGTCGAGTCAGCCTTTGCACTTTCGGACAAAGCCGGTTAATCCATCATGTGACCGTCTCGCGGTGGCGATGCACGCTTGCTAAGCGCAGTTAGCCAAATGAATTCCTTCAATGATTCATTCATCCTTTGCCATGATCATGACGAATCTGCCACACTGTGAGTAATCCGAGGACTGGTCCTAATCATAGCCAGTTTGCAGTTTCGAATTTATGTTTCATTTCATTACATATATGTAATTGCGACTTCGCCGCGGGGTATGTCCGCGTCCGTATCTCTAGGGAACTGTTGTACTCCCCTTTTTTTCCTCTTTCTATCCGACTTGCCCAGATCATGGCTCAAACTTCGATTCATGCAGTCCATTGACTCGCGATCGCGAGTAGTCTTGGGGTAGAAGCTGTGGAACACGCAAAACGCCCCTCTCACTGGAGACGAGCTGTCAGGAATCCTGTATCCCCTTTTGCGTGATATACGTACATCTCGTCGACCGCAACCATGAGGTCGTAATTAATTTCCTGGCTGACCACCGAGTCGAATTTGTACGAAGGGTGCGATCGAACAAAGTCTCGCATCCACCTTGCCGTCGTTACCAGCGAGCCTGGTGCACCTCAGGATCGCAAGAACCGAAAACAAATTATAAACACGCACCATTTGCACGACGGCGGACCAGGTCAATGTATTTGTTGATCTGCTGTCTCTCAGATAGATTCACATCGAGCGTTTCAAGGTATGCCTCGACAAGTCCGACTAGTCCAGGAAACGTAGCACCCTATGATAACTGGGAAATTCATAGTACAATGCAAGTGCATTCAACACCAACCTTCCCGTTGAATATCTCCTCCATCGACATTTCTTCGTATTCGTCCTCGACAGGAGTATCTACGAGCGCAGGTGGAGGAGGGACGCGGGGGAAACAGTTCCGCAACTTCCGTTCCTTTGGGGGCATACCATTCTGCCATTCAACAGGGGAGCATGATCCAGACGACGACGGAGAGCTCATCGTGGGCGATATGTAACCTGGAGGCAACACATTTTTGCGGAAGATGAATTTGCCCGTGCCAACGGCGTCCCGCTTTTGCGCCCTATCCATATTCTCATCCACCTTGAAGACATTAATCACAACAAAGTGACAGGAAACAATGAGAACACACTTTAGAGATAGGAATGTAGAAATTCAGGTTGAAAGCAAGGATGGCTCTAGATAGGAGTACAACGAAAACGGCAAATGCAGCGTTCTCGAAGTCGGTTAGCTGCACTTCCATGCTGCGGAACTCAACTCGCCAACCAATGGGAGATTTGGGTGGCGGTGGTTTGAAACGGAGAGTTTGCCAATTCGTAGATTGGAGGTTCTTGGCAATTGTATTGACTTTGAGTGTCACAGAAGATGGACAGCGCTCACCTCGAAGTGATCGTTACTGGTCTCGTCATCCTGGTTGATGGTTTCCGAAAAAATTACCAGGGGGTCACGAATAAATATGTGAGCCATGTGTTTGGAAAGCAATTCATCGATGCCTGCGAACAAATGTGATAATGGGACTTCGAAAAGAAATTATATGATTCTATACGTACCATGGTCGACGAGGCGAGTGTATATTTCTTTGTCGTAGGGCACGTCGGTGTCGTTGTATGCTGGCTTATTGTTCCAATCCGTTGATAAGTACAAGTCAACGCTGTCGTAGCGTGACTTCGGAATCACATATTTATTCTCCTTTAATGGCTAGAGGATGGGATCAGTCACAAAATCAACGGGGAAAGAAGCCGATTAATTTACTACACGTCCGCGCTCCTCTGCGCTGCGGTCATCCACACTGCCGGCAATAACATTCCAGCGGCAGTCAACGTCGGAGAGATAACCACGCCAAATAGGACTAGCAGCGGTCAATGCGAGCTGTGTATGCATAAGCAAGGATATGCATCTGCGCCCGAAATTCGCATACCATGATTGGGCCCACTGGGATCAGGGCATCGTACATGCGCCTTGCTTCCTCAACATTGCAGCTCTGGAATGTGAGTTGCAAACAACAGCAACCCATGCCAAAGCCCATCGCGTCCATGTAAATATGATCTATTAAAGCTGCACCGTTCTTGGCCTCTGCATGGTGAGGCAGGTTTCATAAGCCATTTTGAGCTCTTTTTGCGCAAGGGAAACCTCACCAGCATCTTCTGCGTACAAAGAACGCTGCCATGGTATAGTAGGATCGACGAACGGCCTCGGCGTTCTTTTGTCAATGAAAATAGGAAGATTGATAGCGACTTTGGAACCTCTCCTGCTTCTAATGTTGGCGGTAAGGGTGCTGTGACACATTTAGAAAGTGAGCGGGGAAGTTGACCGAAATGGGGTACTGACGGGAAACGTGCATGCGGATTAGTGATCTCTTCTGGCAAAAATAGGCTGTGACTGGACTTCGCGCCGTCAGGGCTGAAATAGGGATCGGTAAAGACACCGGGAGCACCCAGACGAGGGAAAGAGGTGACTGTGATGGGTAATTCGTTGGCGTTGAGATGCCTCCTGGCAAGCAGGCGTCTTGTATTCGAAATGAGGAAAAGGTAAAAAAGAAGTGTGTGGAGAGCTCGCCTATAATGCATATTGGACTCGACGGAAAGCAAATCTGGGATGGAACCTGTGTATGGAGATCCGGGGGTTGACTCTAACATGTATCTCCCATACTCGGGATGAAAGGTAGGGATCGATATTCTGAGGAGAATCAAGTTACCTGCCAGGTGAATGGAGTAGGGGACTGGGGCTTACGAATCTGGGGTATCATCCTCGAGGTCACTGACGATTTTGCTGAGCTTAGCAAGGATCTCAGTCTGACGGAGAGAGAGTTTGGCATTTTTCGTTTCATCATCAAAGGCGATGACCATGTACTCAATCTGAACAGGATGAGTAAGGAGGGGTGGCGGCGCACGGAGGCAAGTGAGCGGCGATACCTCGTCACCCCAGAGGAGGTCGTCTCCGTGCCTGTCCTTGACTCTGTCCCAGGTGTGGAGGAACTGTGTGATGCCGTGCTCCCTGACATGGCCGGCGTACTTGCTTGCCTCATCCCATGTGAGCGGTGTTCCGAGATACAGGAGACCCATGGCGTGAGATGGGGAGCGGATTGCGCAACCTGGGTGATCAGCGCTCAGCGCTCAGCGGGGGGGAATACTGGGAGATAAATACAAGCAGGGATGATATATATCTGGTTTCGCAGCCTACCTGACGAGAGATTCCAAGTTCGTATCCGACATCCTTACTCATATCGCATCATGGTATAAATCCCGAATCCCGATGAGCAAGCGATTTGTAAGACGGAGTTCCCGACGCCCGTCCGAGTCGCTGATAAAGATTTGGGCTCTTCTGCCAGGGGGCGGTCCATTATCTGGCACTGATCTGAAGCGATATCATGCACTGGGCCGTCTGGCCGTTTTCCATGACCGTCTACTATCTATACACAGGCTCCTTCCTGTTAGAGACAACTCGACATCCCATGATCCAACCGAATCTCTGAATCGTCTTGTTCAGTGCTACACGGGACTACAGGACATTGTCCATGTGCCCCAATAATACACTATCGTTATCCGTTTCCCCCATTAGTAGTCCACTTGAGTATTATTTTCAGCGCGAGCAGAACATGCCTCAGGGCACGTGTCCATGCCTCCTCCTGGCTGAACTGTAACTTGACCGATGCCTCGCCTATCTTATCCTTGACGACTCTGGTCAAGTATCAGTCCCGCCCATCGCTCTCATTCTCAGCGACATTACACTCACTGATGTGGGAATTCGACACCTGCATCCTGGGACTTGACATAGTCCATCAATTGTTTCAGGCATTCCAAGAAAGCAACCATGGCGAAATCAAACCGGCGGTTGTGCAGTAGTCGACCAAAGTGAAGATCTCCCGAACCATATAACTCGTATGTCGCCTTATCGCCAGTTGTTCGTTCAATTCGCGAAAAGGAACCCAATGGGATCAAACGGTAACTGCGAATGCTTGTCAGTGTCGTTCTCAACGAATCGCATGACAACATACTTGTCAAACGTAAAATCTAGTTTCCGCGCAATGGTATACAGTAGCAATAGTGTCTGTCCCCATGCCGCATTGATCTCGGGCCATTCCACCTGTACCATGTCGAATAATTTGTCACAACAAGGTAGCAGTGGCACTCACTGGAACGCCGGGAACACGTCCCAGCCGAAGACCATTTATGGTCCCAAAGACTCCATCATGTCCGATACAGAAAGCATCGTTGTAGACGTTAGTACGTTCTAGTTTCTCGTACGTGGCATAGTCCGCGGCGTATGCAGCCCGCAAGGACGAAAGAAGAGCGGCTTGACCGGCAGAGGCTAACTGATGTTCATTATGCGCACGCCAGAACCTCGCAAGTCGTCAATCACGGGGGAAAAAATCGCCAAAGTGTGTCGGGAACACTTACTCGTCCTCCTCCTCCTCCAAAACTCTTTCCTCCAACTCCAACGCACGCAGCTCCTCATCGAGTTGTTCTCTCTCTCGCTCAGCTAGCCTCAGTTGCTCAACTGCGACGCGCGCTTCTGCTTTCAAGTTCTCGATCCTCTTTTCTGCTTCATCTCTACTCATATCCTGGCTCTCGCGTTCCCTCTCCTTCCTTAGTTCCTTTTCAAAGGCAATATAACCGTCACGCTCCTTCTTAGTTTCGTCTAGTTGCCTCTGTAAGGAGGAAAGGAGAATCTGCGTGCACTCCGCGCAGAGCGGATGATCGATGTCAGCGCGGGTTGTCAGCAGATTAAAGAGGCGCATCGTAGAACGCAAATGATGCGATATAGGTGTTGGGTTCGGTTGATCAGGTTCGGCCTGCGTGGGTACTGATGATGATGGTGGTGGTGGTGGTGCAGGCGGTGGTGGATCCTTTGACAAAACATCATTGGAAGGTGAGGCGACCGGTCTGGGAACAGCGTTAGGGGGCAAGGAGGATGGTATATTGCGTATAACGCTATCTTGGAGGAGCACAAAGGATTCATTGGGAGCCGGGTAACTCCGTTGGGGTTGCTTCCCCTGCGCACGCGAAGAAAGGGGTGGCGAAGCTCTGGCACTGTCTAAATCCTTTGCATGCTGCCATGCGGCTTTGGACGCGGGAGGAGAAGGGAGGAGGGCCAACTGTTCGGGCTCTGTCATATACCTGACACGTGTAGAGGGTGCAGGTGTGAGGGATGCTGCAAGCATGTCATACTGAGACGGTGAAAGATCTACAAGAGATGCGTCAAGCTGATATCCCGGATACCCTGAGTGGATGTTGGCGTCTGGACAAAGCTAAAGTGCATACCTGCAGGGGTTCCTTGCACTGCTGACAGACATAGCTCATCGCGACTGGCCACTAGCTTTCTTTTTCTTTCTCTAAGAGTACTTGGAGTACTTCCCGGTGAGTGCTTCGGGGAGACTTGTGGCACGTGCCTAATTTCCTTCCAAGCGCTTCCGGAACAGCTGCGGTCAATAGGGAGATAGTGCAGTCCGTCAAGGTTAGTGTTGACCCAACTCGCCTTTCAATCACAATTTCATGGCAAACTTATACTCATGGGGCTCATGGCACTTGATATGGATTAGGTCACAGTCGTGCATTCGTCTTTCATTGATCTTCGCAGACGACTCATGCAAAAAACGCGCTCTTCGACGAGGCGTTTTACAGCAAGCACGCACTGTTTTTGTCATAGATGACGGTAGCTTCCGTCCACCACAGTCAAGCTGCATCAATAAACCCTCTCGATCCGTACCTTCAAGGGTCTTGCTATTCGGGGTTTTACCTTCAGGTTCTGCCAGTGGTCCAGATTCACCCTCCTATCGTGTGGCAGCCCATGTCCTCCGCCAGCCCGTCGCTGCGCCTGATGGGCTTTCTTGCATTTCCGTCAGCTGGAACCCAACGACCAACGTGGCGTTGATGATGCACGCAGCACCATTTTTTTCTCGAATCGTTCTCTTTACGCGACCCCATGGCTATGCAAACGTATATATAAGAGGCTCCGAGTTCCAGTTGTTCAGCCCAACTTAGTCAGATCATCCCGGCGCCCCTAGCTATATCAGCAGGCAAGCGTCTTGTTATCCACGTCCCTTCATCACCAATCCATGCATAGATGGCCTCTCGACTTTTCGCGCTTCTTATTGGAATCGACAACTACAAGTCTGGGCATATCTGGGAACTCGAGGGCTGTGCGGACGACGCACGGCGCATGAAACAGTGGCTGGTACATGACCTCCAAGTCCCCAGCACAAACATTGCCCTCCTTGTCAACAAGGAAGCTACCAAGCGTCGCATTGAAGACGTTTTTATGAGCCACCTCGTCAACAATCCCGCGATTTCCCAAGGAGATGCCCTCCTCGTCTATTATGCTGGTCACGGCAGCAGCATGCCCGCGCCTCGAGATTGGTGTGAGGGCAAACCACGCTACGTCCAGGTTCTTTGCCCCTACGATCATGACACCAAGGGTCCTGAAGGCCGGGTTGCGGGCATCTCCGATCGTTCCCTGTGCTCTATGCTCGGCGAGCTCAGTGCCGTAAAGGGAGACAACATCACTTTGATTCTGGATTGTTCGTTTTCATCAATGCAGCTGACTGGTAAAACACATGATCGACGTGGCGTTCGGTGTACTCCTACCGGGAAGGCTCGGAAGGAGGACCTGTTCAATGGTTTGTGGAGGGGCGCGATTGGGAAGAGGTTCAACGGAGAGCATGGATTCTACCAGGACAATTGCCCCACACATACACTCCTAGCCGCGTGCAAACCCGGCGAGGTGGCCACGGAGTGGAAAGAAGGGGGTAGCTTTACGCAGGAATTTCTTGCGATGACGAAGAAAGTACCCCTCCACCAGCTGAGGTATTTCGAGCTCTCAGAGCGCCTCAATCCAGCCGGTCATGTTCCCCAACACCCAGTCTGCTTAGGTCGACACAAAGATCGTGCTGTCTTCGATGGCATCCCTTTCGCCCCAGACACGGACTTCATTCCAGTAGAAGGAGACAAAGACGGCCTGCGCTTGCACATGGGTGCGATTCATGGAGTCGTAGAGGGCACTGAGTTCAGCGTCCACTCCCACAACCGCTGTGGATCGCTGAATCCGTCGCTTGACAGCTTCCGGGTGTATGAAGTACATTCGACTTGGTCTCTTGCCAGACGTAAAAGCGTTAACAAACGCGGCGGGCAAGGGTCTTGGGCACGCATTACGCGGTGGAACACGCACACTCCTTTCCGAGTTTACATGAAGAAGACCTGTTCATCTATCTTCCGTCATCTTTTCTGCCGCCCAAGCCCCGATGAATTCGACGGCATACCCGTTAAAGAGGGACTTAATATCATCGAGGTTGAACACTCAACATTGGCGGATATATCCGTCGGGGTGCACTCTCGAGCTGTTCGAGTGCAAACACTCAACCAGCTTGCGCCGCCCCGCCGCCCCGTGCTGAAAATAGAGAAAAAGGATAAAGAACGATCGGCGCTTATCTTAGACGAAGCCGCACGTTATCATATGCATCTTCATCGCACGAATCCCGAGAATCCCTTTCAGGATCACCTTCAACTGGAACTTTACCTCGTCGATCCCCAGAGCCAAAGACGGGTGGGACAAAATCTCCTAATTAATGGACAGGCTGATCTCGTGCGCACGCTGGGCAATTCATACGCGGTTGTCCTCCGAAATCACTCTGAGAGAGATCTCTGGCCGTATCTTGCGTATATGGACTCCAATGGGGTCGATATCCATCTTCTATATCACCCACGACCATCTTCCCCTACTCCAACCCTCCCGAAGCACGGGAGCCTAGAGATTGAACTAAGGTCTTACTCTCTTCCACAACTCGACTCTGGCTTCTTGAAACTATTCGTATCGACTTCGTACACCTCTCTAGGAATTTTGGAGCAGAGTTCGACCCCCATCCAACCCTCTCATTCGGAGCTCCTCGTTCCTCAGCCTCCTCAACTTGAATATGATGGCCAGGAGTGGGACACTGCCCTCGCCATCCTCAAATTTTCAGATGCAACTCACTAGGGAGGTTTTGAGCAAAAGAGACAACAGGAGACTTATCCATTTCAGGAAAATCGACCTACAAGCTGGCCTTGGAACACCATGCACGTACGTATATACATAGTTTAAACAGATATGGTTCCTGTAAAGTATCGAGTTTATATTCAATGTTATAGCATTGCTACGGATGAATTGATTAGCGGATTGCTTTGACTCGAGTCCTCTTGCACAGCCACCTCAACCAGAGTCCTTACTATATTTGACCTTGACTTTGAACGCATTGTGAGGCCACCAAGTTGTCTCGTGGGATCCTTTCATCATTAGGAAGGAGCACCACTGTATGCATGAAGTCCGAGGTCCAACAATTACCTCCGGAGCCATCTCAAGAGTCTGCCAGTCTCCTCAAGCGACTTGCCGGCCCTTCGTCCACCAAGGCTGGGTCCGTTTTGAGAGCTCCAATACATCGACCACTCAAAAAGACTGACACCATATAATTCCGTCCAGGTTGGTCCAGGATCAAAATGAGATTAACCGCATCATCGCCGAGGTTTCGAAAGGCTCCAAATTCTATGAGGCAAGCAATCTTGCTAGCGTGCTCGTGGCAAAAAATGGGTGACCCTCCTTCCCTTCTGCCAATCTTAGAATGAGAAGAGGAAGGACAAGGAACTGTCTGAGAAGATCACCAAGATCCTCAAGCAGCGTGAGGAAGCCTTGAATGGAATAGATATCCGTGCGTGATCGTTCTGAGCATTTCGCTGCCGGCCTTCCTAGACGTGAATTCAGGCGCGATAGAGAGACAGGTCGACCATATCGTGAGTGAAGGAAACGGTAGTTGCGTGTATAATTAATGGGCTCCATTTTTCAGATTGAAGAGCTCGAAGAGGGCCGTGACCTCAGTCAGACCATCGTACACTTTGACATGGACGCATTTTACGCCAGCGTGGAGCTTCTCCACAACCCTTCTCTTGAAGGAAAACCGTTTGGTGTACGTGTTTGATATCCTAGCAAGCACATCTGCATGACAACAATCGAACACACAATGTTCTAGGTTGGTGGCGGCGTGCTTTCCACTGCTTCTTACGAAGCGCGCAAGTATGGTGTTCGTTCGGGAATGGCAGGTGAGAGTAGGAGCGTTACCTTTGACTGATTTCCCTAACAACGTGACGTAGAGTTTGTTGCAAGGAAACTCTGTCCAGATCTCATCGTCGTCAAGCTCAACTTTGCACGCTACTCTGAGATGTCGGAACGGTGTATGAGGATTTTTCGAAGATATGACCCCAACATGTCTGCTGCCGGTTGCGACGAGGGGTACCTGAAGTAAGTGATATGGCCATACCATGTGCTGATAGACTTAAAGCACGCAAAGCATAACACAGTACTGCACAGACCATCAGATCGATGCAGAAACATGTGTGCAAGAAATGCGGGCTACTGTTCATAGTGAAACGAAGCTAACGGTGAGCGCTGGTATTGCGCCCAACAAGGTTTGAAGTTGCTATTCCATGCTCTCCCAAAAATAACATATATTCAGATGCTAGCAAAGGTTGGTGGATAGACACATTGCGTTAGTCATTGATCATCTGACATTATATAGATTTCCTCGGATAAAGTGAGAGCGTTTTATAATCTTGCAGAATACCCTGTTAAGTGCCTCCCACAGAACAAGCCTAATGGGCAATTTCGTCTTCCCTTTGACCGTGACTCTATCAAAATGTTTATGTATGACTTATCCATACGGAAAGTGCCTGGGGTCGGCAGAGTGCATGAGAGACTCCTCGATGCTATTGGTATCAAGGTACATCTAGAGGCCGGTCATACTGGACTCCGACTGCTCACCGTGACTTCCTACTTCTGTAGAATTGCGGAGACATTTACACCCACAGAGCAACGTTGTATTTGATGGACAAGCAGTTTGGACTGCGGTTCTTGCTCAAAACGTACCTCGGGATCGCTTCGAATGTAATCCAGGCAGGAAGACGAGAAGAACGGAAGAGTATAGGTGCAGAAAGGTAATGAATGTACTGTCGATGTGTTGTCCGGACGCTGAGTCGAGTATCAGGACATTCCGTGCCTTGGGCGATAAACATATGATACTTTCGAAGCTCGAGGATGTTGCCGACGAGCTTGCGAGAGACATGGTCTCAGGTGGTTGGACAGGAAAGACTGTCACACTGAAGTATAAACTCGACACCTATCAGGGTAACAGCCACTCTCCTACATGCCTCGAATATTCCTCTGGATTGACGAGTTCTATTTGAGTCTTCACTAGGGCGAAATCGTTTGACCGTTGGGTTAGTCAGAAGAAGGAAGATCTCTTTGCGGTGAGAGGGTCATCCCGAGAATTTCATGGCTCCTCTGACGGCTAACAACCTGTCAGATTGGCAAAGAACTTTTGCTTCCTGAATTGCCGCTGACAATCCGATTGATCGGGCTGCGAATAACGAAGCTCAAGGATCTACATGCTGCAGAGCCCGCGGGTGGGATCAAGAGTGTAAGTGCTGAGAAGATTGGTGAAATAGGACGACTCTCGAACTACCTATCTAGTTTTTCGGGAGTTCGCCACGGAAGATGGCGAAGTTGGGGGGAGACATGGGAGGACAACCCGAACACGAAGTGGAGGATGATTCAATGCCAGGATTCTACGAAGAGGAAGAGCTCGAACTGGACCACCTTGGACACGATGATCAAACCATGGAAGGTTCTGACGATACACTATCGAAACCGCATTCCAAGCCACGCTCAGGTATCAATGCCCCACCTCCTTTAGGAACGAGCTCCAAGGATGCTCTCCAACCATCCGAGGCATCGGGGTCGAGTTTCCCCGGTTCGAAGCAGGTAGTGACTCCGATAGCAGAACATCACACCTGCCCCGTCTGTGGCAAGGAACTAAAAACAGACAACCAAGGACTCAATGCTCACATCGACTTTTGCTTGAGCAAGGGTGCCATCCTGGAAGCGCAGGCCGAGGCGAGCAGTCCGAAGAAACCGGGAGGGAGACCGACGGCATTCGAGAGTGCAACTAGCAAGAAGCGGAAGCGATGACCATCGTAGTGTCACGTGACTGTTTGATAGTAGAGTAGAATATGCCAGTTGTTGCTTCGTGTCGAGGATGAAAGCATGCAAGCATCTTGTCCTCCGCAATTCATCTGCGCTGACTCCCCGGACGGGTGCGAGCACCACCTCTTTATCTCTACCCCGCGCTGTCCGCACCGGAAGATCCCTTGCCAACGTTGCCGTTAGCGAATTCCAAGCATTACACCAGCCTGAGCAGTCTTCCACTCGAAAGCGCGTATCCATATTGCTACAGAAAACCGTCTCTCTCTTGCCACGAACGCTCTCTACTGCAGATGGCGCAGCAGGACCAGAGTCATCCCTTTTCTGGAGCAATATACTTGAAAGATCCATCACCGAGCTAAGCTCTAGTTCAGACCAGGTGCCTTTAAAGGCTACCATTGCTAGTAAGCGGTTCTGTCATCGTGTTGTGCATCCATTCATTCCGGATCCTCGTTGTCTTGCTTTCGTTCTCGCTTCCATGTAGTCTGTGGTCTCGACAAGTGGGCTTGTTCACCTCACCTGGTCACGGCACTGTTGGAAGACCCTTTCACTTCTGATCCTACCCATAGCGAGATTTTGCGCAGCCGGTGGAAGGACGCTCCCAGCTGCGTAAACATCGAGTAAGCACCCCGTGTCTTCTTCTACTAGTCGGTCAATGTCATGCGAGACGAACATAGGCATGGCAAGCCCACTGCGTTTGCTGGAGAGCTCTCTAGCCCATCAGATTGGCTTCGGCGATTTCCACATGCCATTCGACTCACCGAACTTCCCGACCTCTCATCCTTGTCTAGCATCAGCGACGAGACGGACAGTCTCTTGTTGGATAGCGACGTCCTTCTATTACTCTGCGACCCCGTTGTCACTCTTCTCTCTGACCTGGCTCTCCGGGCCAAGCACCTGCTTAACAAGCCAAATACCATCCTCATACTTACATCAGGCTCAATTTATGACCCTCATCGTCAGTTCGTTTCTCGAACGTTGTCTAAAATGGGGTGCCAACCGGGACACATTCTATTCGTCGATCCCAGACAAGCGCTGGACGCGGTTACTGCCTTGCATGCCAACCCAACATCACCGTCTACGATTGATAGGTACCAAAGAGACACCCTCGGTTCTCGAATATCTACCATCACTGTAGCAATCAACGAGATCCTCCGTCCGAAGAACCTGTCGCAGACACCTTTACATGATCTTCGGCAAGAAACAGCGTGTTCACAGGTCCACGGTTCTCTTTCCGCAAGCTTCCGGTCAGTCGAAGCCATCAAGGAAGACGTTGACCGTGTGGCTAGCAAAGTCGATGATCTGTCGTCCAGAGTAGAAAGGATTCGAGAAACTACAAGACATGACGTGCTCGGCAAGCCTGGAGAGGATAACAAGGTCGAGAAGGCCCTGTTTCTGGGTACGAAGCAAATGAACACACTGCTAGGATCTCTCACGTTCTGGAGGATGGTCTGGCGGGTTGACGAGATAGGGGCACTCGTTTCTACTGCAGTACAGGGACAGTGGTGTAGAGGGCTCGAAAATCAGGTACGGAGCGTTTGGTTGAGCTAATTGGGGGATCTCGAGCTCATCGTCAGAAACCAGCTCATTCTACAAACCGGACGCCTGGAATGTACCCAGAGAGAACTGTCCACCTCTGCGTTCAGTCTTCTCTCTGCTGCCTCCTCAACCTCTCTTCGTTCACCTGTCCTCGAAAACCAACTTCAACAGTTGAAACATTCGCCTACCCACGCTCTCACACCAGACAGTCTAATACGGCCGATACACGACCGCCGGAGCCAGTTGATCCAGCACACGACCGAGAAGTTGCACCGAGAAGCACAGAGTGTTGTCGTTGGTGCATTCGGTGGCGTACTGAGTGGTGCAGGTCTGGGATGGTGGTTAGCATTCGGTGAACATATTCTCAGCCTGGGAGCAGGCACAGAGATGGGGACTGCGATAGGCTCAGGTGCGCTGCTCGCGATGGGCAGCATCCGGTGGGCAGTGGGAAAATGGGAACGGGCGAAGCGAAGGTGGGCACAGGATTCGGGAAGGATTGGAGAAGGCCTCACGCGCGATCTTGAAGTATGCGTTTACGAGTTGTGTGCTCTTCATGGACAGCTGCTGACACCGTTTGTCCATAGCGCACTATTCAGCGGACGGTAGATGAGAACATAGCTATAGTAGCTTCGACAGCGTGCAAGGGCATGCAAGATCTTATCGACAGACGTCGCAATGAGATCCGCCAATTGCACGGAGAGCTCTGCAATCTAGAGGATGAACTCCACGCATGCGCTCAGTTTCCTGCATCATGGACGGGGCAGAGTCCACGCTCTGTAAAGGAAGCAGAATAGATGTTCATTATTCCACAGGCGACAAATTGGCGGTGGTATACATGATGCAATAGATATTCCTCCCATCTATGAACGTGTGATGGTAATCATTGGTATAGGGCCAGCTTGGGGAGGCCCAGCTGGATGACTTGGTGGTCTATGATTAGGAGCGTCCTCAGAGTCGCTGTCATCTCCAATTCCAAAAAGCTCTTCACGTTCGTCCCAGACATCCGCAAGGCGAATGGCTTTGTGGGTCTTTGTGCTGGACGGTACCGAAGACTTTGCTGAGGAGCTGGTAGGCTGAGAGTTAAAGAGAGGGAGAAGCTGTGTCCCAGAAGGACCAGCGTCATCGTCGGAATAATCCCCTGGATCCTCTGGATCGTCGGTATTCAAGGGCCGGTATAAACGGGCAATCTGGAAGCAGGCTGAGTAAGGGAAAGGAGAAAACGGGACGAGGTCGATTCTCACTTCTCTCCTGGAACGGTAGTATTTCTCGATATGATACGACATGTAAAGACCAATCGTTGAGCCGATGATATTGGCCTAGCGAGGCAAGGATGTAAGCGTGCACGCCTCGAGGCTGACGAGAAGCAACGGACCACTACGTCACCAGGATCAAAATGCTTATACTAACGCTACGTGAGCGAGCGATATCACACACAAGGTGATCAAAGAACGTACAGGCAACATGGACTGCACGATTTCGCTGACGAATCCACCAAAGAAGAAACAGACGACAGCTGTGAATAATAGATTGGCATGGCGCCAAAACCAGATACGTCTAGCATCCCTGGAATAAGGCATGTTGAGATGTGGATCTTTGGATAGAATGCGGAATGCGTACTCTTCTACGTCGAAGATGAAGTAGAACACGCCGGTGGCAACGCAGAAGCAAGTGAGATGGAGAAACTTGTCGTTTAGTGGTACGGAGTGGGAGATGTTGGTGAGTCCGAGGAAAGCAAGCAGAAGCATGATGACGATTGTGAAGAGTAGGAACCACTGCAAAGGGGATTGAGCATGGCATGAGTGAGTGAGAAAGGGCACGGAGGTGGCGAACCGGTCGTAGACGGATGGGAAGGTCGTATTTGGGCACCGAGACTCTGTAGGATTTCATGATGGCCTTTGAGGCCTTCTTGAGGAATTTGCGGACATTTGTCGAGGACGGCGAGGACGATGAGGAGGGGAGCTGGACAGGGATGGCCATGCTCGCAACAGGTCTGCGGTTGACCGGGATGTGGTCCGCAAGATAAACGTGCCTGTCCGTTTGTGGAAATGCCCCTCTTGCTCATGTCCAGCTTGTCCACCTGCGAGATTTCCGATGCTCTCATCAAACTCGGATCCCCACACGGTGGGCACATTCCGGATATTCACTTACTCTCCCCCGCACCCCCCAATCACGATGTTCGCATATCTGGCCCCGCTTACACCGTCCAGATGGCGCTTGCCTCGGACCAGACAGCCCCAAGGCTCTCTGCTCACCCTGTAGATACCGCACCCCCCAAATCCATCGTCGTCATCGACACCCCTCCACGTTTAGTCTTCCTTCCTTCCCTCCGTAGCATTTTTGACGTTCAAATATCGAAACAGACACAAAGAATGCTGTCTGGGGAGGTCTCATGACCGCAGGCGCACAGGCCAGAGAGGTCGTCGGTGTCGTCATATCTGGTCGGTGCAGAGACCTGGCCGAACATCGTGCCGCAGGTTTCCCAGTGTTTGCACGCGGACACTCGACTGTTGGGCAATCGCCCTTTGTTCGTCCATCAGCCGTCAACGTTCCACTCGTCATCCAACCACAAGACAACACAGAGGGCCCGGGTACATTCCCAGTGGTCACAGTCCAACCTGGTGACTGGATCGTCGCGGACGAAGATGGTGTGGTCTGTATTCCCAAGGACATGGTGGACAGAGTAGTAGAAGTAGCCAGGATCGGAAGAGAGATCGATGCCAGAGTACTCGAGGATATCAAGGCTGGCAAGGGCGTCCAGGCGTCGTTCAGGTTGCACAGAGGTCGTTGACCCACCCAAAGTTCTAGCCACGTCAAGCTTCCCATTGTCTAGAATGTCACTATGGCTCTGTGCTTCGTCATGATTGCACTACACCCTCTTCCCTCCATCAAGGGGTCGCCCATACATCGTAGCATACCGCTAAGACTCGTGTTACATACATGCATACAACACACAATCACCGCCGGGGAATCAGTCGCAGTATGCGCCTTCGCTCGCCGGCTTTTTGCGACTAAATCAGCAACGCGTGGCAGACAAGACCCGCCAACACTACTCACGGCGACGTCCCTTGCATATCGGTACAGAATACCTCTCCTTTCTTTCAGGGCACTCTTACCCGAAACCTCCCATTCTTTCCTGCGCGCAGCCTTCTCATCCTCCTCTACTAGCCAACTGATGGTTCGCGATGCCGCATCTATGATGATGCGATCACCATCCTTGACGAGAGCGATAGGGCCACCCAAGATGGCTTCAGGGACAACATGACCTGGTAAAAGCGGTCATAAATACGTCAAGCGCGACTTCAAGCTCAATCGCGACACACCAATGATAAATCCTCTGGACGCCCCTGAGAAACGTCCATCGGTAATGAGAGCGGTCGAGTTAC